>VTPC01090852.1:204192-246079 GCA_011009095.1 Ignelater luminosus | reverse complement strand
CCTCCTGTAATTATCACTAAAACTACAACCGAGAGAACAACTACTGCAAGGCCCACAACTTTTGAAGAAACTTTCCCTCCTGTAATTACCACTAAAAGTACTACCCAGAGAACAACTACTGAGGTTGCAACCACAATCGACATTTTTAGCTTTTTTTATGCCACTTCTGATGTTACAGAAGATACGGTAATATAAAATTTTGTGCAGTTTATATATTTTTTAAATAAATTTTTGAAAATTCCAGGTTGAAGTTACTGGGATTCTAGTAGACAATCAAACTGAAAAAACATCAACGTCAATAACTTCTTCAAGCGAGAAAATCACCACACCTGAATTACTAAAAACAGCTGATACAGGTGTAGTAGATGATAACGATTACTCTACACCTATCACCACTACTGCTGAAATTACTACTGAAATTATTATTAACGGTCTAGAAGAGAGCACCATTCAACAAACTTCTGAATCCACTATTGAGACGACTTTTGCTTATGAAAGTGAAACCGAATCGACTACTGTCGCTTTTTCGGAGGATATTGATCAGACGGACGAAACATCAACTACCGATGAGAGTACTATAACTACAGAGGATTTAACTGAAACTCCATTAATAGATATTCAATTACCGAAACGTTCTACTGAAGCACCATCAATGAGTACATCACAGCAATTAATAATAATTTCAAAACCTACAACTGAAAGCACAACAAAAGCAACATCTACAACGGAACTTGAACCTGATATAACAGACGATTTTTATGGACAAGAAGAGCTAGATTATGATGCAGAGGAAACAACACCTGTAAATATTAATACGATTAAAACAACTGGCAGTTCTACTAGTACATCTACTAGTATATCAACTAGTACCGTTTCAACAACTGAAAAACTTGATGAATTACTTGATAAAAGAGAATCTTTGTCGGAAAAACCGAGTAGTACAACCAAACAGTCTTCGTTACTCTTGAATAAATCACAGCAGACACCCGTATGTTCTACAGTTGCATGTAAATCAGAAGCGTCCCGCATCTTGAGTCTTATGGACCATTCTGCAGATCCGTGCGAGGACTTTTACGAGTTTGCTTGTGGAGGCATGCAGGTTGATAATGACGATTCTGATACTTGGAAGAGAATATTGGGACAATTATATTTAATTAACAACACCGCACCTCCTTATCTACAAACATTTAGAAACTTTTACGATAGTTGCGTTTCTCATGAATTTGTGTTCGATTATAAGAAGAGGATTGAAACTGGTAGGTTATATTGCTTTTTGATCTAATTTGCATGAAATGAAGTTTATTAATATCAATAGTAAATGAAAAATTATTTTTATTTTTATTTTGCTTTAAATATTCCATTTTTGGTTTTTCTTTACAAACTTTTCCAAAACCAATAAAAATCGACATTTAAAAGTTTGTGTTTCTTAGAAATTACATTAGGAATAATTAATATCTGCCTGCAATAAACCATAACAGTAGGTTACAGTCTTCAGACTTATGTAGTACACTGCATACGGTGTGTCTCAACAAACGCGGAACACTCTCGTTTGAAGTACAGTTGCTGTAGGTATATTTCTATGTATTGTAACTGACTTAATAGAATTTTTTAATTTTTTTTACATTTATTATAAAATTTTCCTTAGAGAATGCCTATTCTATACACCGAGAGACACTGTATATGGAAAATTCACTAGAGAATTTTGTTGATTAGCAACAAAAATCTTATTTTAACAGCCAAAATGGTAACCGCATGAAATCTTGGAAAGTCTTTATTTTTCTCTAGATATTCCAACTTTGTCCATTTCTGATTGAGTTAATTTCCAGGTTAAGAATTTTTATATTTTCTAAAATGTTTTTGACCTGAGCTAGAAGATTTTAATCTTCCATCCAGAGTAACCTATAATAAACGTTAATCCGGAACCTATTACAGAAAATGTTTTATGCATTTTTATAGAAGTAAACCATGATAAAATATTTTGTTAAGAAAAACATGAATCCAGCAAAAATTGAAACCAACATGAATCCTAAATTGGATAGACGAGTTTTATTAAACATGGCGAAGGAGCTTGGCTAAATATCTCTGCAATATGAAAGTCAAGCTTGCTGACTACAGAATAGAAACACCTTTAGTACCAAATTGCAAAGCAAAAATCCAATAAAAAAATTGTAAGCACTGTTGAAATAAATGGCTTTATTATTACTACCAAAAACAAAAGTTAAAACCTCAAAACAATGGAAATACATCTACTTTCCACCTTCAAAAAAACAAGGAAAAGGCAGTTTTATTCACCAAAAAGTTTATGGCGTCATGCTTCTAACACTTCTGGAAACTGCTCATGGTGGTTTATATTCCAAGAGGAATTTCCTGCAATAATTAAATAAACAAATGTGCAAAAAGACGCCAGAAACACTCAGAAAAAAAGTGTTATTTCACCAACGGCAATTAGAATTTAGAGCAGCTGGGCAAATTTTAGGATTTTAGGTTTGCTATGCAATGGTAGGACTTTTTTTGTTAATATACAGGGTGGCACAATCAAACCCCAACATTTTCAAACTTTGAAGATAAATATAATTGTTACAGAAGTCTTGCAATAAATACATTTTTGCAATTATAATAATAGAAACAGCATAGTTACTAAAGAGGTTGTATGTTTAGATAATCCATGGCACTATGCTAATTGTATAAAAAGTACTTCTAGAATTTACATACCTGTAAAATCGGAAATCGTATTTAGGGACTTACAGATGCATATGGATTTTCATGACGTTATTTTATACATAGCTTCTTAAAATTCTGAAAAAATGCTGGAAACTTTTCTAAACATTCGAAGATATTAAATAATCAACAATTACGTCATGCTCTTTGCACAAAATTCTAGAATTTACATGCTTGTAAAGCTGCGAATTAAATTTAGGGTTACAGATATGGGTTTTCATAATGGTATTAGATGTCTGGAGGTTTTTAAAAAAAGCTGAAAGCTCTAGGAAAGAACGTTGGGAATCTACTTTAAACACTCGTAGACATTAAATAACCAACAAAGTATTAATCCGAAATTACGAATTAGTGCCATTTGAAAAGTAAAAAAATCTTTAGATAGGGTATGTGGTGTCTATGACAGAGTTTCTTGAGACGTCTCTATATGGTAAATAGAGTGATGCGTTTAATATCTGTTTGTGCAGAACCTAGTCACCTATGGTAAATTGCACGTTTTTGCATCAGCTCTGTTTATTACATTCATAAATGTTCTTTTATCAATAGGTTAGATCTTTTACAGATACCAGGCCTGTAAGTAACACTGATAGACAAAGGCTTTGCTACAGGAACAATTTTGGCTGATCCTTATGTAATCTTGCCTGCTGAATCCGAATATGTTATCAGAATTTGACTTGGAGTTTCCCGTCAATGAGTAATTTCAGGGATTTACGCGTGTTTAGAAATGACGTGTTATGTCATAAAGTATTCATTTTCTTACTGTCGTTTGTGAAGTGCATATCTATATTGTATTGCTCATATTACACTTTGGCTAACCAAATTTGTAAACTACACAAGCCTAATTCAATTTATATTTTAGAAATGCCATGTGACTGCCCTGACAATTTTTGTTACGTTTGTGGTGAACTGCCTTTTAAGCCTCAAAAAAGAAATATAACCGTACTTCGGATTAAAGTTGGAGATTAGGATAAGGTTTGGGTCCCACATATCTGCTGTTTAACATGTGTTTCTTAGCTCACAAGATGACTGAATGGAAAATCTTGTCATATACCGTTTTCAGTTCCAATAATATGGAAAAAGCCAAGAAACCATTCTTCAAACTGTTAGTTTTGTACAACTAAAATTGCTGGCATATTCAATAAGTCAAAAAGTAAAGTAAAATATTCAAACTTCTCTTCATCTATAAAACCTGTGCTGCACAATACTACGCACTTTCCTCTACCATTCCCACCAGATTCATAGACTCTAAGTTACAGAGTTACAGAGATTTGGGCTCTATTTGTCCTTCATGTTCATTCACATCTGGATTTTTTCTAAACAATCATGGTGAGAGCTTTTACCAAGACATCGCCCAAATTAAATCGACAAAATTTGGAAAGCAGAATCGGAATAGGCATGAAAAATTCTATAAGGATCACCCTGTTTAGTCCAGGCAACATTCAAAAAGTTTAATTTTGTAACCAGTTTTTCGAATGATAGGAACCTGGAATAATGATAATCTCTCGTAATATTGGTGTTTGATTTTTTTTTGTATGAACCTCTTAAGGTCCAACTGTTTAGAATAAAAAGACTAAATGGCATCCAAAGGATTCATTTTATAGACAATCCAGCTGCATTTGCATTTTATTATGAGTCGTAGTTAGATCTTCCATCTTTGCGAACGTTTTCACTTTTAAGAGGTTGTCTTTGAATTCATATCCTTCTTTATCCAGCTACGGAGATTCTTGAATTTTAGAAATCATTTTTCTTTAGGTTCTTGCTAAGAAATTTGCTGTCTTAAATGAGAAATAGATCAGCTGCACTTGCTGGTCTTACTCTCGAAAATAGTAGTGGTCAGGAACCTACACCAGGTAGGCAGTCTGCGGTTGCTGATGTCTTCTGATCATTTAAAGTAACGCAGTTACGTTGATGGAAGAAGTACGTCTTGATGCTGATATGGCCGTCTAGGCGGTAGAAAGTGCTGACTAAGACGGTGGACGTTGCAAAGTGTCTGGCGGTGGAGGTGGATAGCGGAGTTTTTTGGGCAAGACGTTTCCTTGGCCTTCCTTTGGACATATCGCCATCTGTCCATAGCAGAAATACCAGATGTCGAAATTTTAGATTGCGCTTTGGTTATATGACAAAAACGATTATTGAATTAAAACAAATTCATTATATGCATTATTTATTGCTACGGGAAGTACTTGAATGGCATATACTATTACATTTTATTTGGTTTAGTACACACTTCTTGTCACTGCATTTTAGAAAGCCCTGTGCAGAATTCTTTACCAGCAACTGTTCGCAAACTGAATTATTTAATAATTCTGTACCGCATTCATCAGATGGTCTGTCTTCAATATTTTCACCAGCAGTCTTTTGGAGTCTGTAAATATTGTTCTCATCTTCTTCTCATTAACTTTTTTACGATTTCCAGTGGAAGGTTTGAATCATTCAAGCCGTTGATAATTGGAACGCCAAACATATTTAGCCTCATATGGAGTACGCTGGATGCCTCTGTGAAATGATCTATCCTTCTTTAATTGCATAAATCTTAACCCTTCTGACCATTTGGACGTCTGATTTGTCTGCAACATCTTGGTTTGCTCTTTCAATAGATCCCTGGCTTTGTGAGTGACGTGGTTTATCATGAATTATTTTCGCTTGAAACATATCTGCAAGACTTGTAATTACTTCATTCACAAACTCCCTGCCATTGTCACTATGAAGTAAACAAGGTGCCCCGATAATACAAAAAATGTCCATCAAATTGTAGGCAACTTCTGCTGCCTTTTTAGTTTTTAGAGCTCTAAGGAACACAAATTTTGTTGGGTGATCTTGGTAATTCATGATAAATTTATAAGGCCCGTCCGCTTCTGTTTGCATATCAATTTGTCCCCTTTTATTAAATCCTGAGGAAATTATTGGTTTTACTACTAACCCTTTCTGCTTTAATTTTAAATCCTTACTTTTTTCAATTAATTCAAAAAGTTTTTCTTCAAATATGTGCTTGTCAACTAAACTTCCTTGAGACTCCATAATTAGAATGATTACTTACATTAAAATCTTGCGATTACAGTACAAAAATCACTAAAAAACAACAAACGCAATCTAACATTTCGGGATGCGTTCAAACTGAGTTAGCCAGATACCGCATTGTATCGTTATTTCGGCATCTGATATTTCTGCTATGGACAGATGGCGATATGTCCAAATATATCGGCCACGGGCCGTCTGTCTTCAACATATACATCAAATAGTAAGACAGCAAAATACGGCAGTTAATGTTGATGCACGGTTAGATGTGTACTACAAAAGACACTTTGTAGGCCCTTATAGCTTAACTCCTCTTTATGATATAGACGTTCATCGAACCGAAGAGAAAGAATACTGTTTCTGCCGGATACCCGTGACTTTGCAATACAGGCTGGGCATAAAGTCAAATGGAAAACTGATGCCTTGCGACAAGTGTTTGCCAAGAATTACCATAAAGTACCAGATTTGTTAGATCTTAGAAGTCATTCCTCTTCAGAACTTTGCTGAAAATAAAACGCTAAAAAAGGAAAAAACAAGAAACATAGATACATTTTCCATTAAATAGAAATTTCTTCTTGGAATCAGACGGCTCTAGATTCTCACTCAGTTGTTTGAATGCCGTTGCTTTTTTTATTTCGATATTTATTTTTATGAAAGTCTTGAGTAAAACCCATTTTTGTAGTTTACTCCTGCTTTCTAATGACTCTTTAGTCACTTCTACATCTTCAATTGGCTTTCACTGATCCGAGATGGTTGAAGAACCGTACTTGAAGAATTAGCAATCGACCTTTCCTTAAAAAAAGTCAACTTTAAATTAATTTGGTCTTTTATACCTTCAAATAAAATGCAACGACCTTTTGAAAATCAGATAATGCTTATGGTATGTAATAAATGGTGATAATATTTGGCCATAATTGTACTTGTGTCGGTCAAACTCACTGTATGATGATTTTCAGGTTTTTTTTCATTTTCCTTAATGGGACTGTAAAGTTTGATTATATATTATTTGACCTATATTTCGACCTTTTCTAGAGGCATATTAGTTACTATTCATCTATTGAGTGGAAAGCAAATAAACTGCTGTTGTTTTTCATTTATATCACATCAGTTGTAGTTAATTTATGAATTATGTAAGATTAACCACGTGTTTTTGGTGACTTCAGGATTATTTCATATTAAACAAAAAAAGAAATATATTAAACTGGCTGCTTCTCTTTTTATTTTTTCTTCGGATATTTTCTAACCAATGACAAAACTTCTGTACTTACTATTCTATAACGACTACTCTATTTGAAAGATACTCGTATAACAGCGATCTCATTTAAACTTTGAGTAGTTTCTATAAAGTTCATTGCTATTAACGTAAAATCAAATAATTGTCTTGACTATATTTTATACAATAATTACCGTGTTTGCTTTTATAATGAGACTAACATGATCTAATTAACTAATTACCTAACTTAATCTTATTGCATAATATCTATTAAATCAAAAAAATATTTTTTTTTAGTTTTAGCACAAGTAGAACAAGTTGGCAAAATTTACGACGAGGCACCAACCGAGCCAATAGATATAACGGAAGTATTTGCCAAATTAGTTCTACGTCGGTCTCTTCCTGTTATGGATATAGACATTGACATTACGAAAGAGGAAACCTCGTCTTTTATATTAAAAGTAAATTTTTTATCTCTTCCGAAAAGTTACGACTTTAGCTAAAATAAATTACGTTTCAGTTAACTTCGCCTAAGACAACTTCAATACTGAAAGAAAGCGGACGTTGGTCAGCATTAACAGAAGCTCAAATGCGTTGTCTCGATGAACAGCGAAACGAATTCCAGCAACAGAATTTAAATCTGACTGAGATTTATTATATGTATCTAGAGTGCCAGAAAAACCACTCCATATATTTGAATTCTATACAAACTGTCGTTCGAGCCCTTGGCTTTTATTCGCATGTAGAAAATGTGTATAACGAAACTCAACTTATGCAGCAACTTAGAACTACGATAGAATGGGACATATTGGATCATCTTAATGTAAACTTTTTTTATTCAGTTTTTTTTAGACTAAATTATATTTGCAAATAATTATTTAGGTCCTCCCACTACCAGGCACTATGAGAAAAGAATCTTTGCTTAAAAACTTTACTGTATATAGAATTTCCGATTTGCAATTGAATTATCCATATTTGAAGTGGGACAAATTTTTTAACATCATAACTGGACATCAGTTGGATAGTAATACTAGGGTACAAGTATATTTTTCTACATATTTTTCTAGGCTTTTTGATGGATTAAAACAATACCCAACATGGTAAGTATTAAAAGTTTTAATTTTGCCATTTTTAATAACTTTCTTTTTTCAGGATAATAAGTAACGCTCTGATAGCGATGTACGCTCACAACCTTTATGAAAATTTAGTAATACCACAAGCAAAACACATTCGAGAAGATTACTGTATAAAACTGTCAAGTAACCTCTTTAATGATATATCATCTAATCTATTCTTAAAAGCATGGCCTTCATCTCATATAGACGAATCGCAGAAGATCTTAACAAAAGTTTTCAATTTCTTGAAAATAAAATTGAAAACAGCCTTGCAAGGAGCTGAATGGTTAGACGACGATTCCCAAGTGCGCATACAAACTAAACTCTCTAAAATGGGCTTAACTTTTAATAAATTGGAAGATCCCTATAATAGTGAACAATACCTTAATATAAAGTACAGTGGATTAAATATTGATTCTGATAATTTTATAGACAATGTTCTTAAAATGTTTCAAACGCACAGTAGAAAGAGGTTTAATTTACAAGGCAAAACTTGTAATTCTGTAGATTTGTAAGTTTTAAAATTTATTTGCAAAAATCAAATTAAGTACGTGTGGTTATTTTTTACAGATGGAGCTACTTTTTAAATGCATTTGATACATCTCCAACCTCATTTTATTCTGCGAATCTAATAAGTAAGTAGACCCCAAAATTAATTAGTTCTATTATGCGTATAGTACTCGTTTCAAATATTTCAAATTATAGTAAATAGTAAATGCCAAAATATAATTTTAGTAGTCATAATTACCATCTAACGTATAAAGAAAGTTGTTAGACAGATTACTTTTCAAGGAAAGTATAGTTTTTATATTTTTAAAAGCGTAGGCACAAATAGTTGCCCACTTGTCTATTTTTTGCCTATTCAAATAACTATAGGCAAAAAATTAAAACAGAATTTAATATGTCCCTTTAACAGGTGTTTAGTTAGTTGGCCAATTTGTAGAAAATCTATCAACACCCTGCAGGCCAGGCAATTTGCGTACACGTTATGTTCGGTAACTGATATCTTCTGCTTGGTTTGTGTAGGTTGACAAAAGCCAAAAGATCTGTGGAGCCGTTCATTAAAAAAAATCAATAAGCTTAAAAAAACAATTGAAAGAAACAAATACCCGTCCAAATAGTAATCGTATACTATATCGATATAAATATAAATTGATTAAAAAAGCCCAATTATCATAGTTCAAAGAGTTTAAAATGTGCAAAGATCTAATTAGGTGGGAAATCTCGATTGGTTCAAAAATTTCAAAACACAAAACAGGACAAAAGTTTCGTTTTGGTCGGAGAAGTGTGACTGACCAAAAAGATTCAACCAATCCCAAAAGACCAATTGGTCTCAAAAAACCGGAAAATTCGTTCAGATCAAAATATAGGCTTAAACAGTGTGAGGTTAAATCTAAATATCTGCCTCGTATAGGTTTGTTGTTCTTTGGATTTATTCCTAGTCATTAGAGTTTTAAAGTTGTAAGTATCTCGAGCAAAACCAAGAATAACGCTGTTTTTGATGTTAAACAAAAATAAAAAGAAAGATGTTGGCAGTTCAAAAAGCCTAATTGGAAAATTGGGCTGTCTTAAAGTATGTCTGAAAAATTTAATGTAGGCTTGAAAAGCACTAGATGTTTTGAAGATTAGTTGTAGCTTGCCTGGACAAAGACTTTGAGAACAGCTACGCAATGAACTCACTTAAAATATCAAAATACAATTCCAAAACAAAATTGTCTTTGTCGGTTTTTATTTTCTAAACTTATACAATAGACCGGTTGTATATCTGTATTTGTTAAAAAACATGTGCTAAATATGTACTTACAGAAAAAAGCAGAATTGGTTGATTTAATAAGAAGAAAAGAAATTGTGTCTGGATTCATTAATGAACAGACATCAAGTACTGAAAAAGTTTACTCGTATAAAGTAGGTATGAGCAAAATATGTTTCAATGAACAAGCTAACATAAATGATAGTGATTATGTTGTAGGCACCGGAGGCGCGTATTAGTTTGAAAAATTATTTCCATATTCTTTCTATTGCTTTCTTTGAAATATACGGTGTTGTCCAAGCACACTAAGTGCATAGGAAATTTTTTTGGCTACAGAGAGTAGCGTTGGAGTTACCTATTATATAGAATGCTAGAATTGAAACCTCCTTGTCTTGAAATTATGTATTAAAAGCAAAGTAGGCGCACAACAAGTGCTTATTTATGTCGCTTCTGTCTTGTTTCCAACACAGGTGACTCCAATAGTACTCTCTCCCACCAACTCTGATTATGCTTAGACTCCAGGGTATGTTGTGTCACTGAAAGACTAAACGGCTTTGCGACTGTTTAGTTCTGTACTAGATTTTGGATATTATGCCATCATTGTTCTCATAAAATACACTGCGCTCAGAAAGTTACGCATAAACTAATTCACTCTATTAGAGGGTCGTCAGACGTTCTTTTTTTTCAAGACATGTACTATTTCGTTTTTCTTGCGTTCTGAAAAGTCTGAAATAGTTTTTCAAGTGCTTCCTGGTTTTTGAACACCAGCTAGAATCAAATTTTCAAAACAAGAGAAAAGACTTGGAGCCCGAAAAAGACTCTTATGTTGGGTTTGAAGTCCAAGGGAAACCCCATGTGTGTTTCGAAATTTGCTATAGGGTTCCCGTACACGTCCTCGTTTTAATTGCATCCGGAAAATCCTGGAATAGCTTTTTAAGTGCTTCCGGGTTTTTAAACTCTACAAAGAATCAAATTCTCGGAATAAGGAAAGTTTCTTAAAGACAAGGACACCCCATGTTAGGTTTTATAGTCTGAGGGCGCTCCCACGACTGTTTCAAAGTCAGTTTTGGATGAAACTTAAAGCAAATTTCTAGATTGTCCTACTTTTTAAAAGAAATTGTCTTAGTTAGGTATGGAAAAATTGGATAATCCTACTCTGCTAGGAACATTTATTTGGGGAAATACTAAAATCTGTTTAATTTATATTTTTATTGCACGTTTCTTACATCCAGAAGAAAATTTTCTACCATCAGCACCAAACGAGTTATGATGGCAACGATGATTTTTTAGGTGGAAAAGGCATAACTTCTCCATTAGATTGGAAAGCCGATGTCTTTTGGTATCTCGAAATGTCATAGCGTCTGGTTCCAGTAGAATGGTGCACCGATTTGTTTTGCTGTACAATTTCAAAACTATTGAAACCAGGGATTTTCGGTAAGATAGATGGAAGATAACTCTGATCTGACACCCCTTTCTCATTATCAAATTAGGCAGACCTTCTGAATTTAATTTATCGCTAATATCAGACCCCACTGTGTATATTCGCCCTACTCAGCAAAATACCGATTTTCTAATTTCGTAGAGGAAATGTATGGCGTTTCTATTTAAAAAATCATAGCTAGTTCGGTGGTTGGTAAAGGGGAAGAATCTTTTTGGGAGAAAAAGATGTGCAGTAAAAAGATGAAATCTTCTGTTAGATCGAGTTTTTACATATTAGCCGCGAACGTTAATTACATGGCATTATAGCATGTCATGAAATTTTAGCATTGTTGAAAGCAAATAATGATTTTTACCTGTGACTTTCTGAATTCTAGTCTTTCAAAGCTTTATAAACTCATTTTATGTTGAAATCCGTTTTTCATCAGTATCTTAGGACAACATGTTGTACTGATGAAAGAACAACGTTGTTGAACAAAACTTTAACTTTTATTGAACCAAACAGATACTACACTGCATTGCCAAAATGCCAAAATTCTTCTCCATAACTTCCTAGCTGTAACTATACTAACATCATCTTTTCATATATATTTAGCCTTCTTTTATATCTTCATTTTGTATATCATCATCATTGTGTCAGGTGAATCCATCTTCATTTCAGTTTTTGGTATTCTACTTCCAATATCTGCAATTTTAGTTTTTTCTTTAAGTGTGGTATCTATGATATTGATACTTCTGTATGTCAATAGAAAAAATGAGCTTAACAACACCGATATAATACAAAAATTCGTTTTTCATGTAATTCAATCAAGACTCTTTTGAGCAGCATGTAAGATCAACGTCCAATTTCTTCTCCGAATCAGATAATTGTCTTTTGTGCTATTTTAATATTCAGGTAAACTAATTTAATTGCAATTCAATATTGCAAGAAATGGGTTTATACCTCACCACACCAGGAAAAGCGTAAACTTTGTGTTTTGATTTTCAGTATGCATTCGAATATTTTAATGTTATTTCCAAGCTGAGAGAATTTCCTTCTGTTGTTTATTCTATTGAACTTTTTATAATATTTGAACCTTATTTACAAATTATTGTTTAATCTGTTTAAATTATTTTCAGTGGCTCCTCTAGGAATGGTGAAACAACCTGTAAAGGAATCCCTAGGATACATAACAATGGCACGAATTGGATTATCTTTAGCAAGAGAAATCGGTCGTCACTTCGATCCCGTAGGAATACAATACGGAATGACTTTATCTCCGGAATCGAAGCCTTCTTACGATGCTCTGCGAAACATTATGGAAAACGATTTTCTGTTTAACGACGGCAAAATTATCGGACGCCAATCTGTTGTATTTAAAGTAAAAGACTATAAGCAACTTTGTTTTATCTAATTTTAATTCAATACCTTGTGTTGCAGGCTGATACAAAATTATCAGTAAACGAAAGGGTTGCTGATAACACTGGAATGAGATTGATTTCAGATAATTTTGATGGTTTGGAAAACAGTCAACTGCTTTTACCATGGATATGGACAACGTACCCAAAAGAAAAAGTATTTTATATAGCTTTAGCGCAAGGTATACCCTGCAATTATTGTAGTTGAACTTAAAATAACGCTTAAATATATTTTTATTATATTTTAGAATATTGCAAAGAAACAGAAATACGAGAATATATGCAAGAATTATTTGAAAGTGAAATTTTACCTGCTTCTTTGAGAGTTGAAAACATAATGTCAAACTCCGAGCGGTTTTCGGAACTTTTCCAGTGTCCCGAAGGGTCAGCTATGAACAATAATCCTTATAAAAGACAATTTCCTTATATACCTAAAGAAGATGAATACAGTTACAGTTATAATAATTATGGAACTGATGTGTAATAAGTTGTAAATTAATAAGTTGTAAATTTTCTTAGTTAATTCCAATAAATATTTTTACGTCTTACTGTTCTGTTTAGTTATGTAAGATTATTTGAAATACTGTGAAGGAAGGAGATTGTAAATCAAACGGAAAGTAGTAAAGAAACTCATGCATTTTGAGTGTGAGATAGAAAAGTATACTTTAAGATGGTAGATTAACTCTAGTTGGATGGGAGAAGCGGAAAATCTGTCTTACTTTTTTCATGCACATTCTCATCAAGAACTAAAGTAAAGAACTTGCCAAGTTAACAAGGAACAGACACGGGAATTATCAAGTGCACTGTAATTATTTACACAAGTAACATTTTGTAAAAAATGCAAATGCTGTGTTTAGGTTTTTCTCTTTTATTTTAGTTTATTTAAATTTAAATTTTATTTAATTGCAAGTATGTATTATTAAAATTTACAATTTCCCAGATTTCTATTCAAAATGACGGATGTCAAAGCTTCTTCCGTTTGAGATTTAATTCTAATTGAATCTTCTTTTCAAGGCCATAACTCTAAGGGTGCTTTCAGACGAGCGATTTTTTACCGAGGTTGACAAAAAAATAAGAAAAAATATACGGGCGTTCTGGTGATAGTTATCAGGGGAAAAAGAAAATTAGCTTAATGCAGAAAGATTTTTGTACTGGCTTATTTCCCTGGGAGCAGAGCATCAACATATAGTTGGATTCTGTCACCCAAAAAGAATATCAAGTACGTTTTGATTTTTGATTTTAGCCCTGTGGAGTCGAGGATGAGTTTCTTTTATCGTACCCTCCTTTCAGTTAAATTTGATCCATAAGAAAGAAATTTCTTTCCTAATTTGGATTGATAATTTCGGGCTATTTGAAGTCGATACCTTCGACGTCTGATTTTTTTATATTGGAGTGGGGTGGTTTTGGAAAAATCCAATCATTCCATCGAGGACTCAATTTCAGCTAAGTTGAAGTCATTTAGCTTTAATAACAAAAGAACAATAAAGAGAACAGTAGTAAAACAAACATTGTCTTGTATGTAAAAATACAGATAGTGTCGGTTCCAGTAGTTTATTGGTGAATCTGTAAACGTAGTGCAATTGCATTCCGGCTTACCAGTCGATATCCGTTGTGTAAAATAATAATCAAGCTAGCCTGGGTAAAAAGTACAACACTACAATGTTTGAGTAAAAATATGAATTGCATAAAAAACTTTTGTTTACCTTAAGAGGATCCGTTCAATAAGTGACAAAGGGCTAATTACAAAAGATGAATCAACAACAAAATAAAATTAAGTTTACTTACTTCAATTCGCTACACACGCAGCAAATGCCAAATGAGGAAGTTTCGCATAATGGAATGATAGAATTTTTGTCATTGATATCCAATATTACCATACGGTGATCAGCATCACCGCAAACGCTTCATCATGCTCAGAAATGGTATAAATAGGGTTCTCAGTTTGAAAATCCAAAAGTAGACCATCAACTAATCAGAATACAGGACCACTGAACTGTCAATCAGTGTCAGCTATTAACCAATGAAATTTTGTTGGCGCGTTCATTTACGTCTTGATTGGTCATTGGTACGTTCCAAAAGTTTAAACTTTGTTTTGTCTTTATTGCTGTATAGACTCAAATTTTCTGATATTTCATACACTGATCATTTTAAAAAGATTTATACTACTTAAATCTAGACTCTAATTAGTATTTCATTGGCCAATCCTTGTCTTGAACCAATTCGCATCTTTTTGGTATAAAATTCAACAGTTTCTCTAACACTCCATCCCTTCAAAGTACAGCGATACAAACCTTGCACTAAAAATGGGATTACTTCCGTTTTTGTTGTAGGTTTCCATTTAGTAGATACGCCATCAGTTTTGTATGGCATAAAATCAAAGTATTGCACTGTCCAGTTCTGTTAATCTTATTTGTAGTCATTCAGAATTTTTTCTTTAGAAATGTGCATTATCAGCCTGGAAAATAAAATCGTCTTTTCCAAAACAGTCTTTTCCATTAGGCAACAACTATTGTGGCATTCAATATCGACCAACTCCTTGGGCAGACATACCATGACAGTGGTTAGATGCTCAACTGCAGGAAGTACACATTTTGGTGAATGTTCTTCTTCGAGATATTTCTGATATTTAAAGTTGATTCGTCACTGAATAGCATTTTCTGCTACTGTTCTACGTTTTTTAGCACACTGCAGACAAAAGCATCTTTATTTCTTCAAAGCAAGTGGCTTTTTCCGTGAAATTAAGACTTCTATGGGCCAGATGTGTTTCTCTTAAGATAGCATCATCTCACACGGAGTTTTCTTTGGTCGCCTACTGCACGATTTGTCATTAATTCTTTCCATTTCAGCATACTTTCTAACCATTCAAATGACTGAAAACTAATTACATTTATCTTTGAAGGCTTTTTCATGAGTAGAAGCACTTTCTTTATGTTGAAATAATTTCTTATCGCTTTTGATTAAATAGTTTTGTTTGTTTCTTCTTTTGTTTTTACTTTTGATGAAATTATTAACTGAAATGAATTCTAAAAGCCATTGCAGGGCTTATAAACTTCAATACCACTAGAATCTGTGATAGTATACGATAATAAGTAAACCTACTTTAATCGTTTTCTGTGAAATTAGTAATTGTGGCAAAAACTAAAAATTTCTGGTATACTAATTGTTGGATTTCTCAAAAAAGTAATATTACGTATCTGTAAAACAATTCCTACAAAAACACTGTCTTAGGATCAGGTTTGAATTAATAAGACCATATTCTCAAATGTCCGATTCCATGTCTACCATGTGACTGAGCTGTTAGAATTGATAAATAAACTTCTTCAAACTGACACTGTTCGTTTGATAATAATCTGGACACCACATGCACCCAAAAACAAGCGTTACTGCCATATTGTTGGTTTTGCGCAACGACGCTGTCCCAGAATGCCAGAAGTGCACTCTCATCCACATATACAAAACCTTCGCCCGCTCTATCATAGATTATCGTTTCATCATCTCAGCGTCTTCTAAAAGTAGTCAGGCAGAGTCGAACTGCCACTTTCAATACTCTAAGAATATCATTGGGGCACCTACTTACAAGACCAAAACACTTTTTGCCATTTTTTTTCGTTCAAGCTCCAGACCTACCCAATGACATCCAGGACATCTTAGACAATATCATAATTTATGAACAAAACCAAACTCCATAAACATTCCCGCAGTTCTTTATGTTTCAGGTACAAGCACCAAGACGCCAAAAGCCAGCAACAACGCAGCCACCGAGTATACGGGAGCATCAGTAGCGGTGGGTTGCGGTGTACTCCTAGATCAGCAGGGGCAGTGCCGATGGATAACCGAGAACATTTCCTCTCGGACCGACCAGACCAGACATCTCACACAACCTCATTCCTATCTTTCTTATCCTGTCCACAGACGACGTCTCCCTAATTAGCATTTACTAATTAAGGCCAAAGAGGTATAAACCTACACTGACCTCTACTGCTTTGCAACGAAAAGACTAGAATATGGCATATGATGTCAATAATATATATAACAAGTGCTGTAATTGTCATTGAAGATAGCACGAGTTAGAAGCGACAATAAAAGCAAACAAGACTATTGGACCAAATTCGATTTTTCTTGGATATATGATCGCTACGGGGCCCAATAATAATCTCAGCTCATTACCCCTCTTCTGGGTAGAACAAAGAATCACAAGTCGGAAAAACTGTCTAGATGGAAATGAAACAATTCAAGTAAAGGTGCTGTATTTGTAATTGAAGTTTGGGGTATATGTGTATTTATGTATGCTGCGCAGCTTGAGATTAACCGCAACACACAGGCCACGATAAAAGTGCTATTCAAGGGACTAATCTTGCGTGATTAATTGCTTTCTAGGAGACCCATTGCTTTCGCAAATGAAAGTATTACCTCTATCTGGGCTTCTCGAATGTCTTCGGGCTTAAGAAGTGCGGTTCCCATACAGCGGTGTCTTTTCACCATTGTAGGGATGTACTCGTTTAGAACGTGGATGTTTCTCTGTTCCCACCGTAGTAGCTACAATGACTATCTTCCTGAGGTGCGATAGTATTGAGATTAGCATGGACGATAAGAAGCTAGTAACTAGCCCAGTTAGATTTGTTAGCGTAGCTTAGTGAGATACCAAAAGCCAGCTCTAGAAGGAGCCAGTAGCAAGCTTTTTGACCAAGACATACCTTCTACACCAGAGTGACTCTAAGATGGTCAAGGCTTGAAGAGCAGCCTGGATGTCGGTGCATAAAAAGTCGAAGTCAAGTTTGGGTTCATAAATGTGGGGGTTTTAAGAAATATCAAAACATTGTTTTGGATATTCATTCATTCAGAATGATAACCACGATTACTTTTTACTTGTAACGATACTAGACAAATTATCTTTGCAATAGTTAAAGTCCCATGCAGCTATAATCGGGTTTCATCTTGAGGAAAAGATAATACGTAGATCACTCATATTTTGTAAAAGAAAAGTTTCTTAGCATCTTTCCTTATTACAAGTTTAATTAATATCAAGAAAAATAACACAAATCGAAATTTCAAATAAAAAGGGAATTTTATAACCAAGATTATTTGAAATTATGAATGAAGACACAGTGGGTCAACGAACTGTTTGCATGATGCATGAGAAACTATTAAGAAATTTTTATCAAAAACTAATTTTATTTAATTTTTTGTTATACAGTAAAGTTAAAAGAGCAATTAAATCGTTTGAGACTATTGCACTATTTACATTTGTTGGGTTTTGTTTTCTCTTTTAGATAATGGCTGCCTCCTACAAAAAACAACATTGAACATTTCTTAAAATTCTGTTTATAGAGAAAATCACTATTTCTAAAATGATCTAGATAAACGAGTTGCACAAACTGCTATTGGCAATCCTGTATTACAGAGAAAAACAGTTAAAACAGCATTCAAAACTTCAGAATCATTTTTATTGAAAAATTGTTGGTTAGAAAAGCCAAATTTTCCTTTGCAAACGGGCGCCAAATAGAATATATCGCTCCCTGGGTCATCTCAGTTGTTGACTAGATTATTTGATTTAAACACAAACATACCTTTTCTTTCTTTAATTGTTAGATATTTTTTGTTGCTTATATCCACTAGCTTATATTATATCACTCGTGTAAAAATGATAAAGCAAAGTTTTGTAAACAAAGGAGTAAATAAATTTATTTTAAGATAAATTTTAGTGATATTTCCCTCCCCGGGCAACTAAAAGTAATTGCAACAATAAACCAGTATCGGGGACCCCCCCCACAATGGAAACCACAATCAGTGTTTATAACTTCATAAAACACAAGGACGCGGATTGATTGAGTGAGGCTGATTGAAGGTGAATTCATTCATAGTGCGACTCACAAGGGGATGTTCGTGCTCGTCATGGTATGCTGTGAACGAGGGTGACAGTGGGTGATAGGGTGGAGAAGCGTACGATGCTATGGAAAGGGGGCACCAGATCACTGCCTTTAGCGACGTTACACTTCAGTAATTGAAAATCAATTGCTTTAGCTTTATAGCAGTACCTGAACTTTAATCGGGGCACAATCTTTTTAAACTTTAAAGTTATGAGTTTGTGTAGTATACTCACTGGGGAAATTCTGGAACAGTTGTGTAAGTGCATCCCTGACCTTAAATTTTTCCAAAGGACTTCGGTTCTTTTTCTCTCTAGAAACGTTTTACTTATTAAGAGATATTTCGTTGTGGTTTTAAAAAATAAAATTTAATAACAAGATGTTTTTCTGATTTTAAATATTTTTTTCTATATAAATTGAAAAAGATTTCGTGAAGGGGAAAAGCGAGGGTGTTTTCAGCATATTAAGTCGACAAGTGGGAGATTAACTTTCCAGTCAGCAACAGTAAGTGATTAATAGTCAACTAACCTTAGAGCAAGTGTATATAAACCGTAGTTAATTAATAACACATCACTTTCCCAAACTGATATCTGTATTGGGATGTTTAAACATGAATTATTCATAAACGTAGCGCCACGAATTTAAATCTCAAGATGCATAGACTAGATATGCGGCAAAACGACACTGTAGAAATTATTACTTCGGTTCTCTTATGTCTCTTTTATGTTGAAGATGACGTTCAGAGATCGACTTTCAACGAGAGGTTTTCCTTATCAAATGACTTGAATTTAAATCAAATATGTAGATAAGAAAACTCTAATAAAATAGCCTAGATAATTTAAAAATGTAAAGCGACATAAATTATATTTTACATGTTTGTGGAATATCGACCACAAAGTTTAGTTTCATCTTCATTCCAGCAAGAAAACGAATCTAAAGCATTTACCAAAAACTACGATACGAAGCATGGTGATCAATGTTCAGAAAAGATTTGACAATCTAAAAGTAAATGAGTGAAGTTCATTGACCTTATAATTCTATATTGTAATTAATACTGAATAAGGAATTAAAAAATATCAAAATTTACATGATGTACTATTATCTCAAATATCAATATAGACTGCTACGCTATACTAAAACATCCTGTACAATGATGGATGCACTTTTCCACAAAGTCTGAACACTTCTATATAGAGCTTCTCTGAAATAAACGAAAGTATTTAAATATAAGATAGTTTGCTGAGTCAAAATTAAGCCCAGCTTCCATTCAAGCTTTTTATTTTCTCTAAATTTCGGAGACAACATGCTATGATATTAAGATAAAATTTTTTGCGTAGTTATTATTACTATAAGACGTCTACTATGCTACTATATTAATGTTACGTCACTAGGAAAATAGATAACATCTTTATTTGTCAGATCAATGCAATTTAACAAAGAAAGTTCTTTAGATTCTTCGAAAATCTAATACTCAAAATACGTTAACATATATATAATATCCCAACTATTACTGAAAAATAGTACGCAGAATGACCAAACAGAAATTTGAACCTGTGCCAAATTGATTAATTTGAGTCAGATTTAATAAGTTCCAGTCTTTGACTTCATGTCGTTAGACCAAAAGAGGGATCTCTAACAAGAGAACTATCAAACCTTATGCCCATCCATTTACATAAAACTTTGTATATATGTTTGTACAAGTGGAGTGAAAAATATGAAGAATGCCAGGTCTAAGATGAGAAGGCAAGTAGATTACGAGGGTGATTTGATAAGTCTTTAGCCTGAGCATGAAAATGGCACCACAGATCAAAATGCTTTTATAATTACGATGGTTTATCCTTCAGATGGCACTGCTGAAAACGTCAGCCATTTTGGACGCGTAGGTTTTGTTTGACAGTCGTTTGTATCAGTTGATGTCAGTAATTTGTAAAAAATGAAGCCAGTCGAATATCGTTCAGTTATGAAATTCTTGTGTTTGAAGGGTCAAACCCAAACGGAAATAAAAACCGAGTTGGATGCTGTCTACGGGGAGTCTGCCCATTTGTTCGCCGCCGTAAAAACCTGGGTGGCAGAGTTCAAACGTGGGCGTACAAGTGTCTTTGATGAAGAGTGTCCGGGGAGGCCAAAAACAGTAACCGTTGAGAATATCATCGAAAAAGTCCATAGAATCGTGTTAGATGATCGTCGAATAAAAATAAGAGAGATAGCACAGCCCGCGCTAGTTGACAATGGAACAAAAAGCCTGCGCATGGATATCTCAAAAGAGCTGTTGGATCGTTTACGCATAATTCAATAGACTATTTGCGGCGATTTGTAACTTTTGATGAAACATGGGCCGATTATTACACACTAGAGACAAAACAGCAGAAGAATAATAACAGGATTGTGTTATGCTTCATTATTAGACAGGTTGAAGAAAAGAATCCAGTCCAAACGGCCTCAAATGCAGAGGAAAACAGTCCTCTTTCATTATGACAATCGGCCGACTTCATGAACTTAGCTTTGAATTAGTCCCCCACGCCTGGTATTCTCCAGATTTGGCCCCGAGTGACTATTTTCTCTTTCCAAACGTGAAAACATGGCTTGTAAGAAAGAAATTCACGAGCAATAGAGAAGTGATAATCGCCGTGAACTCGTATTTTGCAGACTTTCAGACATCGTGTTTTTTGGAGGGGATCAAAAAGTTGGGGCATCGCTGGATGAAGTGTATAGAACTAAAGGAGGATTATGTAGAGAAATAAAATTGATTTTGACCAAAAAAACACTTCTTTCTATGTTATTCTAAAGACTTATCAAACCACCCTTATATATAGGATTTTCCGATCATCTCTAGGAGAAAAATTATTTGCAAGTAAAAATATCAAAAGATTGCTAAGAAGAAATTATACAGAACAGTCTGATATTTTCTTCTAAGTTTGTTGGTGATTACAAACATGTAGCACTCTAAGGATCTAAACTCAACCGTTTCGGCAACACTCAAGTGTTTGCTGTAAAATTTCTGTAAACCTTTCGCCTTGCCTGCTGACCCCTGTGTCATCTCGAAATTTCTAAGTCTACTACTTCAATCAGACACTATCGGCTCATACTAAAGGGTTTTCCAATAAGAGGTGTTATTTTGAATAGCCCGCTATTTCGGTAGATGTCACTTTTGAAGCTATCATTTTTTGACATTTGACAAGTAGAAACTACGCCATTAATAAATATGGAACGATACACGCTTCAACAACGCATTGAAATTATTAAAATTCACTATAAAAATGGTGAAAATTTGGCAGAGACGGTTCGTAAAACTCGAACATTTTTGGGTCACCGTGAAGCACCTTGTCGGACCGCAATACAGAAATTGGTGAAAAAATTCGAGCTCTTGGGACAAGTTAGTGATGTGAAGAATAAAACCCGTGCACGTCGCTCAAGAACAGCCGAGAATATTGCTGTTGTAGCCGAAAGTGTTAAAGAAAACCCAGGTTTGTCCATTCCTCGTCGTTCTTTGGAATTAGCCATTCCACAAACGTCATTACACCGTATTTTGCATAAAGATTTGGGTCTTAAGGCTTATAAAGTCCAGTTAACACAAGAACTCAAGCCGGCCGATCATCAACAACGTCGTGTCTTTGCTGATTGGGTCGTTGAAATGCATGAAAATGATCCAGAATTCCATCGAAAAATCATCTTGAGTGATGAGGCCCATTTCCACCTCGGTGGCTTCGTCAACAAGCAAAATTGTCGGATCTGGGGCTCAGAAAATCCAAGAGTTATTGTTGAAAAGTCTCTCTATCCTCAACGTGTGACTGTTTGGTGCGGTTTATGGTCCGGCGGAGTCATTGGACCTTACTTTTTCGAAAATGAGGCTGGAGCAACAGTTACGGTGACTGGATTGCGCTATCGAGAGATGATTAACGATTTTTTATGGCCGGAATTGGATGGTATTGATCTGGACAACGTTTACTTTCAACAAGACGGCGCTACGTGCCACACAAGCAACGAAACCATTGATCTTTTACGGAAAAAGTTTCCGGACCGTGTTATCTCTCGAAGAGGTGATCACAATTGGCCACCGAGATCTTGTGATTTAACACCTTGCGACTTCTTTCTTTGGGGCCACGTGAAAGAGAAGGTCTACGCCAACAGCCCAGCGTCGATTCAAGACCTCAAAGATGGAATTCGTGAGGCTATCGAGGACATAGGGCAGCCACTTTGCGATTTGGTTATGGAAAATTTCATGAAAAGGATATTGTCCTGTAAGCGTGGTCGTGGTGGTCATTTGCCTGATGTTATTTTCCACTATTAACGGCATACCTTCCTCTTTATAATGAAATAAACATCCGATCGTTTATATTAAAAAATGGCACTTTTCTTTGAATATCAAAATAACACCTCTTATTGGAAAACCCTTTATATAACAAGTATCATCAAAATTGGAACGTATAATATTTGACAGTCATCGTATTTTATTTTCCCGTTTGGAGGCGTCTTTTTAGACAAAAATAGAAGCTTTCTGGAAAAGGTGAAGAAATGATAGGATAGCAAGTAATTAATTTAATAAAAATCTCTGTTACGTCCTGTTAACTGTCTCCACACTCCGCGGCCGGCTCCCGAGTACTTCTTTACCAATAAGAAATCATCTCCAGGATTTATAAAATTCGAGACACAAAAACAGTAGAAATAGTAAGCAAATAAAGTCCCTGAAATTTTGAAATTTAAAATTTTTACTTTCACTATGGCGTATAATTATATTTTTATTTAAAATCTGGTATTCGGGGGTTGCTATGTTCAAATGTTAGAACTCCTCTTTACAGAATACAATGAAGAACATTTCGGCTAAACCATATCCAGAGCTTTTGGAGATTACATTTTCTAGCCTCTGGGCGACAAGGTGAGTTACTTTGCCATTCAAAGAGAACAGGTTGTTCTCTACGTTACTGAATATGAAAAGCTACGCGCATGTGGTGTATGTTGTATCAGTTTATAAGTTAAGTGATTCAAAGACTTTGTTTGCTTTAGTCTACCGTTAAGGGTTTACAACAGCACGGAAGACAAGAACAATTGCTTGCAATGTCTAATTGTGAATATTCGGAGCACAGAAAAAATCGAAAACCGAACCAAAACCCATATTTTTATTTAAACTGAAAAGGGAACTAAAATCATTATTTCTTTGAAGAGAAGACTTTGTCGGAGAACCAAGACTATTTTTCTCTTTAGATTTTTTCGACCTTTTTGGTTCTGTTTTTGGTTTGTAATTTGCAACATATTACGATCACCGAGATGCAATTAATACTGATATTTACACCCGTAAGTTCCAAGAAATGAACTCAACAGTATGTATAAGTCCTTTATGGTCTGTTAAAGGGAGAAATTAGTCCACATAAACACCAAGAATGTTAAAAGTAATGGGCAATAAAACTTAGAAAAAAAAAAGACAGATAAATAATACAAAAAAAGGTTAAAATAGGCACTTGGCAAAATCATTTAACTGTCTAAAACTTATAAAAAAGGCATTTCCCTAGAGATCCAGCTCAATTCTCGCAAAGCTGTTGCCGGTAATAAAAACTTCATTATCTGCTTTCTAAAAATCTACCTACTGATGATTCTAATTAGAAATCAATAAATCAAAATAAATATTTTAATATTTCTAAATGCGACAACGAGATATCTGAGTCAATAATATTGGCAACAAATAGCCCTGAGTTTTAACGCGAGATAACAAGTTTTAGACTCATTCAGTTTTCCAAACGTTGATTAACTTTAATTAGAAGTTTATTTCCATGAGTACAACTGTTGTCGCAATATTATATCCATGGTAATAAACTTCTAGTTAAAATTAATCAACGTTTGGAAAACTGGACCTTAGCATTTTGATTAAATTAAGCTAAATCAGTTCATACATGTGTCAATCCCCCAGGTCTCGTTGACAGCAGTATAGGTGATTTACGTAATGTATAAATTTGAGTAAATATAAATCTTTTTTGACAATACTTAGTCTTCAAGAAGGCTACAGTGGTTTGAAGTAGGCCAGTCTCAATACTTAAAAAACAACCAAAGCAAGAGACATTTTTTTTATAGTCTTTACAGCTTAATAACTTGATCGAAACATGTCACCATCTTCGATAACCGCCTTGTCAACTTATTTTCTTTTACAAATTTGCACCCAAACAGACTTGCAGAGCAAATTTATTTTTCCGCTGTCTCTCTGTGGCTCCTACATTGTTAGTCGTAAATTTGCAGCTCTACACCGATAAAGGTTTGCTAACCTCCACGGTAAGAAAATCGTTTACGGCTCAACGAACGTAGAGATTTTTTTTAACGAACAGATTTATTGAAGAATTTTGATCTGTAATGACATGCTACACTAGGTCAAACGCACTTTAACTGCGATATAAAAAACATATGAACACTTGGACATCAGAAGATCTCGAATTGATCGCTGAGTTAGTGTACAACAGCTACAAATATCTGGAAAGTGTTTGCTATCAGTTCTTTATTGAGATTTAGTTGATATTCATGCTGGAGTCAAACCTAATTCCTAGATTTGACGTTGGCGTATACCTAGTTAGATTAGAATAAAAAAGCACATCGAACTAGAATGCAAAAAATATTGCCAGTGAACGATGAAAATACAGTTCAGATTGTAGAGAAATTGCTACCGATACTTTAGAAAGACATATTTCAGTACTCTATTTAATCATTTACTATCATTTCCATATAACGCATTACTAACTATTGCTAGATAGACAAGTTTTTTCCAGAGTTTAATACTTTTTAATAACGAGCCTCAATAAATGGGAAAGTACTTGGAACTGAATGGTCTCTAACGACTAACAAACAAGCAGTTTTGTTTACGTTTATACACTTGTTGACTGTTTAGCAGGTGCTGAAATCTTCGTGCTTCACTTGCACACTGAGAATATCCTGATACAATGATGACAATTCGGAACGGGTTACGATTAAAAATATTGCCCCAAAGAACTTGAATTTTAATATTCAATTAGAAAGCCCAAAATTTATTAAAAAGCGAAGTCCTAGGCTGCATTCAAAATATTCTGGTTTAAGTAGTCGTCTCCAACCTTTAAATAAGTACTATCTAACGATATCAAACCTACTAAAACATCACAAAACTTATTGTTTATTTAAAATTGCAATAACCTCAGGCATCATAGCTGAAGCAAATAGTAAAAAAAACTGTTTTAGCTATAAAGAGAAATTCTTGATGACACATGATTTTTAAACAGATAAACTGATAAAAGATTGGTTCAAGATCAAAAAATAGATAGTACATTTTAGCTTCCTCAAAATCCAGATCTAAATCCACTTTAAATAATTACGGGAAGCTTATCTGCATTTAATTCATAATTACATGCAGCATTGGTAGCGGTAATGAAGATGTCATCTGAAAATACATCAAGAGAATTCGATTAGAGAGACTGTTGCAATCTTTATCTCCTGTGCTCGTGAGTGCTAGTGTCATTTGGAAAACACTACAACTTCGGCTATGCACCAAACAAAACCAACTGGGAATACTTCCAAGACCTTATCACTGAAACCATCAGATTAAATGTTCCACTAGATACAAACCAAAAAATTGAGGACGTAGTCAACTATCTAGCAAAGCTTATCCAAAATGCACATCAGAGAACTTGCTCTTGAAAAACGTAAAGTTCGTTGCAGATGGCAAAATACGAGAAACCCTATAAATAAAACATTTGAAACCTACATCACTAATCTCTCTTCAGATGATCACTCGTTATGGAAGGCTACAAAGAAATTCAAAAGGCCGACAGTCCCATTCCACCAATACGAAAAAAACGACGGGAGCTAGGCACGCTCTGCTCCAGTAAAAGCAAAAGTCTTCGCTGAACATCTTGCAAATGTCTTTAGTGCTCCTTTTGAAATTGACATTGATGATGAAGAAGTCAAAGCCTTTCTAAACATGTCGTATCAACTATCACTACCACTTTGTGCGATCTTACCAGCTGAGGTATGCAGTCGAAGAAGTTCTGAAAAATCTTACAAGAAAAGCAATTGTACTATTAACAAACATTTTCAAAATACTACGACTTTGCTACCTGCCTATACAGTGAAAATATGCCCAAATTATTATGATTGTAAACAGAAGTCAGTTCATACCAAACAATAAGTCTTTTGCCCCTACTTGCAAAAGTACTCGAACGATTTTTCTTACCAGACTACAAGAACTACCAACTACCAATGCACACCATAATGCCCGATTACCCGCAGTGTCACAAAATAGTCAACGCGATCAAGACTAGTCTGGAAGAAAAGAAACCATGCAACTCGGTCTTCTTGGGCATCCAACAGGCTTTTGATAAATCAAACTTCTGTTTCCCGAACAAGCCTACCTCATCCTAAAATCTTACCTCAATGATAGTTACTTCCAAGTTAAATATGACGACGCCTTAAGTGCTTACCACCCTATAAAATCTGGAGTATCCTTGACCGACAACATCTTGCTAGCGACCTTCGCCGATGACACAGCAATCTTATCCTAGAACCTCGATCGAGCACAACCATCTGAAAATCTACAAAATTACCTCAACCTCATCCAAGATTGGCTACAACGCTGGAAAATAACAGTTAACACTGCCAAATTTGCCCACGTAACTTTTACGACAAAAAAAACTTGTCCACAAGTTTTTATAAACAACACACCTGTGCAATCTGAACTGAAATATCTTGGACGACAAATTGACTTGGAAATCGCACATCAAAACCAAAAAACGTCAATTAGATCTAAAATCTAAAAACATGTACTGGTTGTTCAAGATCTAAATTATTACTTGATAACAAAGTGCTAATTTATAAGACAATCTTAAAACCGATATGGACTTACGGGATAGAATTATGAAGCTGCAACAAACCCTCCAATACAAGAATCTTGCAAACATTTTAATCCAAAACCCTCCATATGCTAACCAACGCTCCTTGGTACGTCTCAAACCAAACCCTCCACAACGATCTGGGTGTACCATCCATCACAGAAGTTTTTCGTGACCATTCCATTACTTATAAAGACCGTACCATAGATCAAAACAACCAGCTAATAAATAACCTCTTTCCTCCACTCCTTGTGGGACGAAGAGTCAAGCGCTTGTGGCCAGAAGACCTAGCTAGGTGATCGTCAGCAAATCACCAGTGGTTGGTTCCTGTCTCAGGTTGCGTTCATGTAAGTATGCACTATTTATTTATTACTCTGTATAATGAAGTAGATTGTAAATGTGCACAAATACTAATAAAAAGAAATTAAGTGTTTATATTCAAAATGATTCATAAGCATACAAAAGACTTCTTTTCGTATTATAAAATCTAAACCATAAAACACATCCTACAATTAACTACACTTTTCCGAAACATTCTGTACGAACACTATTCATCGCTAAGCTGTGCCGTACAGCTTGGTTGTTTTTGATGCACATACGCTACCTCCTTATTAGACTATAGAGGATGTGTCCATATTGAGTGCACATAAATTTATCAGCAAATTCTACACACCAAAACTACAAAACAATTCACATCATCCCCCTATTTCTCTGTTATTGGTTGCAAAAAAATAAAATTCTAAAACAGAAACCAACGTCATATCGAATTTGACATTTTTCTATTAAACGGTTTTTGACTAAAGAAAATAATTTTTTTCTATTGAAAGTTTCGTTGCTTTGACATCTTTTTACACGGGTTTATAAGAATTTCTTTTAGAATGTGCTCATAAATAAAGTGCGCCCATTATGAAACACTCTGTATACTTCCAAAGTAACGAAATAACATTCGTTCATGGCAATTTGGCAATTTATACTGACATTTCCACCCAGTGGAATAATTTAAGTATAGTTATAGGATAATTCCTTATCGTTAACGTGTAGTCACTTGTAAACATTTTATTGTAATTGTCCTTATTGTGATTGATGAGAAGAATTTGTTACATAAGTCTGCTGCAAAATGCAGCTATTAAATGAAAGTGAAATGACAAATAGTTACTGAAATAGAAACTTTCTTTTTGTATATTTTGTATCAAGTACGGAGAATATTTATTGGAAAACCTAACACACTTTTCAATTTTTCTGTTTTCCTGACTACACCCTCCTAGGAATTATTGGTATTTTATTTCTTCCAGTTTTAATCAATAATAATTAGCAGGTCGTATTATGCAACAAATCAATTTCTTACTGAATTAATGACCTTTTTAGCGTTCTAGATTCTCGGTGTTATTATTTTCTAGAAGTACTACCTTGCTATTTTAAACAATCACAGTAAAAGATGATTGTGCAATTTACATTTTTCTGATCGAGATTTTTAATTTCAATGATTTGTAAATAGTCTTAGGAATTCTATTTACCTAATAAAAAAAGCACATTAAAAAATTTTATTGTAGTTTTTATAAAAGCTCACAAATAAAGAAAGAGCCATTATTTGAAGGCAAACCAGAAAAAGGGAACAACCTTTATAGATTTATAAAATATGCTGTCTTAGCACTTTCCCGTCCTTCGTCCAGTTTTCCAAGTCCATTCGTTCTTTGAACGTACGTTATCCGTGTGCGTCCATCTCTTCGTGAAAACCCCTATCACATCCGCTTGCTCGACATCGGTATTATCCAACAACAGATAAGTGGCGTCTGTGTACTCTACTTTCATTAATATGCATAAATTGACATTGTTCGAGTCAACTTGTATAGTATAACCCGATATTAATGCAAAAAACTTTTGAATGTTAATGTGTTGACACGAATTCGATGAATATTAGAAGGGCGGTTGAAAACACGACCCGCTCCGATCTACATGTGGGTATATTTGAACATGGAAATCGTTATGGACTTGTGATGTTTGAATTGCTTTTGTGGCTGACCAGAATTTCGGTCAAAGATTATAGGGTGATATTTATAGCGTTTGCATTCTACGGTCTGTTTGATAATAGCCACCCTGCGTACAGACCAGCAGTCAAGTTCGGTTTAGTACGAGTACCATTACACAGAGTGTAATGTTGCTTTTCAGATAAGGGATGTGTATATGAACAAAGTGCTAATTTAATTATATAACGTTACATTAATTTTTACTCTAAATTATAAATAAATTTCATAATCTTATTTAATTTATAACATAACGTGTTTTATACGGTTTTGATGAAACATAAAAACGTACCGTTATAGACTCTTAAAAATTAAATATTTTTCGTCATTAATATCTAACAATTTATTGGAAAGTAACAGTTTACGAATACAATAAATCTGATTTATTAATAATTTTGTTGATCACTAAATAAAAATATAACACAAACAAACATAATCGATGGATGATACGGAGTCTATTTTATTGCCAATTTACTGGATTTCATAACGGATTTTGTTACAAAATATTTTATTTCAAGTACAATTAAACAAATGCTTGTTCCTTGAGATGTATTATATTTTAACCCCAATACTTTTAATTTAAATTATATTTCTAGTGTTTTCAATTAATTTCTAAGACATTTTTAATTTTATATTATATTTATAAAATCTCAGTCTTAAGAAGGAAGGATAATCACGAGGCAACAAGGTTAAAAGTCACAGTAAAACGTTAAATAAGGAAAACAAACGATCTAAATTGTTAACATGACGTTATAATTTGTCCAGAATTTGGAAATCGCCTGAGCTTTACGTTTTCTGTGATTCAAAACAAGTCTTAACATTGTTGATATTGTGTTATAATTGTTATATAAATGCTTTGATTCTGAGATGCCAGTGGTATACAATCAGCATACACAGTAATTATGCCGCGATCTGCTGTTGGTATGTATATTAAACAATATCGGTCCTAATAGGAATCCTTGCGGTTCTCCTGTGTTTAAATGTTTAGTCTCAGATATGGTTGAATTTACTCTAAAAGCAAACGTTCGGTTTGGCAGTTAGATTTAATAATGCAGCGTATATTATAGAATATAATATAATGTGAAAAATAGACCATCTACCCAAACTTTCTTAAATAATTCAATAGATTTCTCTTGAAGGAATAGCGCAAAATTGACATTGTGATTTATGGTGTGAGAGAATCTCTAAATCTATCCGTTAAAGAAAATCTAATCGTTATAACATTTCTTTTAGCAATACAGTTGTAACGTTCACTTTTTGGTTCCGTTACAAGTGTGGTCTTGTTAAAGAGGTTTTGTGGTACTTGTTGTGAGTTTACATTGATAGGTGAATTACCTTTTTTCGTAGCTTTTTAAGATTGAAATCAATTGGGGTTGACAAACTTTTCAGTTTTATTTATTATAGCAAACGGTACACAGAGTATAATTCTACCAGCATACAAATTTATTTTTACTATTACAGTAAATATTTCATTCATTATAGATCTAGTTAGTAATTTGATGATAAAGCTTGGTTTTCTTTATTATTAGTAATAGTAATTTAAAATTTCACCTTTGATCATTACCTTTCAACTTTCCTTACACTTTTGTATTTGAAATCTGAATAGGTGGTCAGGTGTAGTTGGTAGATGTTAGTTTCTTCCTTGTTTATTTTTTTAAAAGTAATCTATGCGTGATTGATTTTTTGTTTATGGTTTAACCAAGATGAATTGAAGTTAGGACTTCTATACCAGCTTACAGGTGTATGCATAAGTTTTTTCCGGTTTAACTAAGAGATGGCGCCAGCGAAAAGTACGCAGCTCATTAATTTGACACAGACGCCATTTTGTTCGTCTGACATTAAACAACAAACACACACAAGTTGAGTCCGCCAAAAACTAGCGTCTTTGTTTTATCGTTCAGTGATCATGTCGAGTTTCGTGCCTGAAAAAGAACATTTGCGGCACGCATTGCTTTTTTTATTTCATCAAAAGAAAAAGGCTACTGAAAGTCATCGTTTGCTGGTAGAAACATATGGTGAACACGCTCCATCGATTAGAACATGTGAAACGTGGTTTCGACAATTTAAAAGTGGTGATTTTAATGTGAAAGACAGTGAGCGCTCTGGTAGACCACAAAAATGCGAAGACGAGAAATTGCAGGAGTTATTGGATGATGACCCAACTCAAACTCAACGGCAATTAGCAGAAGCATTACATGTATCACAAGAAACAATCAGCAGACGTTTACGAGCAATGGGAAAGATCAATAAACTCGGTAAATGGGTCCCAAATAATTTGAATGAACGTCAAATTGAAAATCGCAAAGTCTCTTGTGAAATGCTGCTTCAACGCTACGAAAGGAAATCATTTTTGCATCGAATTGTGACGGGTGACGAAAAATGGATTTATTTTGAAAACCCGAAGCGGAAAAAATTGTGGCTTTCACCTGGCGAAGCCGGTCCATCAACACCAAGGCCAAATCGCTTCGGCAAGAAGACCATGCTCTGTGTGTGGTGGGACCAAAGCGGTATTGTGTATTATGAACTTTTGAAGCCCGGCGAAACCGTTAATACACAACGCTATCGCCAACAAATAATTAATTTAAACCACGCATTAATCAAAAGACGACCGGAATGGTCCAGAAGACATGACAAAGTGATTTTGTTACACGACAATGCTCCGTCTCACACAGCAAAACCAGTGAAAGACACCTTGAAATCGCTCGGATGGGACATCCTTCCACATCCGCCATACTCCCCAGACCTCGCGCCATCTGACTATCACCTCTTCGCATCAATGGGGCACGCGCTCGCAGAGCAGCACTTCAGCAATTTCGAGGAAGTTGGAAAATGGCTTGACGAATGGTTTTCCGCAAAAGACAAGCAGTTTTTCTGGCATGGTATTCATAAATTACCTGAAAGATGGGTGAAATGTGTCGAAGCCGATGGCCAAAATTTTGAATAAAAAAAATTAATTCCCCTTCAAAATTACGTGTTTTTTTACCAAAAAAACGGAAAAAACTTATGCATACACCTATGTATTTGTAAAGATTATTTGGTTTTATTTAATTTTAAATTGTAATTTACAATTACGTCCTCGTTGGAATTTTTGAACTTATAGAGATTTTTTTACCTTATATTGGTGATTGATCATGTTATTGTATTATCAGAAATTTTCTTAACTTCGCTTCGCATGGGAAAAGATTTAGTAGCGCGAACGACTTCATGTAGGCACAATCGCTGGTGTTATTGTGTCCTGGGGTGCTAGGTTTCCTTAAGTTTTGTGACAAGCCTCAATCAAGCGAGGGTACGTAAGCTTGTCTTGTTTTTCTCTTAGGTCTCATGGGAGATATTTTTTTTAGCTTGCTAATACACCTGTGAATTTCTTGGTTTTTATAATTGGAGAATTTCTTCTCGCTTCGAGAAGATTTTTTTGACTTTTCATTTAGGTTTAAGCAAGCTTGTGGCTTCCACCTCATCTAGTTTAAATCAGTACAGTAGTTAAATTCCATTATACTCCCGATCGAAACATCTGGTTTAGAATTTATTATTTTCGATTCGAATAACTTGTGGTCGACTTCAAGAAGAAATTAGTTCTACTTTTAACAATATTGCCGTCAAATATTTGAGTTATATATAAATTATTTAACTTAACTTATTTTTATATTTATTAAATTTAGAAATTTTATTTTATTTCACTTAAATGTATTTTTACAAAAATGTTTTGTATGATTTAACAGTTATGATTCACAATTTTCTTATTATATTGCTATAGTTTTAAAAACTTAGGAAGCGTAGGTTGGGAGGAGTTTGTTTTTGCATAGGTTTATTACAGATCCATCCCGTCTAGTACAGCACAGCGCTGAAACTTCAGAGGCAGAATCTTCGTGATAAGTCTAGTTTTCTTACACTCTTAAGTAACGTTTCATAAGTTTCTTGTTTAAATTTTTTGATTTGTTGTATGAAGTTTTCTGCTTTCTAAAATTTGATTTGCATTTTTTGATTTTTATGTTAAATTTAAATGATGTTTTTCTAATAATTGTTGATGGTTTTATGTAATTAAGTATTTACTGCTTTGATATATTATCAAATCTTTGTTGATTCTTTTTCTTTGGTGTTTTTTTTAAGAAAACGCTGGCGCCCATTTTTATCGCTTTCTTCAATAAATGTATTGAATATTTTTTGTGTTTTATTGTATGTATAACTTCCTTATCTTCGCTCAAGACCGCCCATTGAGTCTAACCGGCCTAAGACCAAAAAGCGTCTTAGATAAATTAAATTCAATATCTTGTAACACAAGGTTACGTTACACAGTAAAAATAGATGTGTCCCCTTTTTTAAACCTGACGTCTGCCGTCCTGTAAAAATTCAATTTTCGGCTGAGTGTTTTCCATCCTTTGCCAACAGCCATTCATCTAATCTAATGCGTAACGTAAAGATAAAGATGCAATACTCAGACAATTGCCTTGCACAGGAATATCAAATTTTTAATAATCATGCAGCCAAAAGTAAAATTAACTTGAAGTAACCTACAAAAAAATAAGTTCCTATAGTACTACTATCAGAACCGATATGGACTTCACTTTAAACGGGTAAGGAAGTAGTGTTAATTTATGCAACTGATATACGAGGTTTGTTCAAAAAGTATCGCGAATTTTGAATTTCCGCGGGTTACGTATATTTTCGATTTTTTTGTGGCGTTATGTTGGTACTCATGTCCCTCACTTATGCCGACAAGTTCGGCCATTTTGAATGTTCAGTTAATTTTTGACAGCTGTTTTGCTTGGACGTGGTTTGGCTCGTCTTCGATTTTTGCCTATTCCAAAAAATGGATCAAAGAATCTATATCAAATTTTGTGTGAAAAACAAAATTAAGTGCACGGACGCATTCCGAATGTTGACTGTGGCATATGGTGAAGCTACCTTGGACCGAAGCAACGTTTATCGGTGGTACAAAATGTTCTCAGAGGGCCGAGAAGATGTGAACGACGAAGAGCGTGCTTTTGGTTTTGCTTACAGTTTTCTTCGATTGCATGGGCGTGGTGCATCATGAGTTCTTGCCACAGGGTAGAACGGTCAATAAGGAATATTACCTGCAAGTTATGCGCAATTTGCGCGCAGCAATCCGCCAGAAACGCCCGGATTTGTGGAAGAACAAAAATTGGCTTTTGCACCATGATAACGCCCCTGCTCACACATCGTTGCTTGTGCATGAATTTTTGGCCAAAAACAACACACTAATGATGCCGCAGCCACCGTATTCCCCAGACCTGGCCCCCTGTGACTTTTTCTTGTTCCCGAAACTGAAGAGGCCCATGAAAGGACGACGCTACGCTACGATTGAGGAGATAAAGACGGCATCGAAGAAGGAGCTGAACAAGATCACAAAAAATGATTTTTTGAAGTGCTTCGAGGATTGGAAAAAACGTTGGCACAAGTGTATAATATCTGATGGGGATTACTTTGAAGGGGACAAAATAGATATTCATGAATAAATAAATAATTTTTGAAAAAACACAAAATTCGCGATACTTTTTAAACAGACCTCGTACTTTACAATATAATTATTTAACTCCTACTCTATTCATAATAAATCGTCGAATACTGTGACACAAATTTACAGAAAAGAATACCGTTAGATACAATTTTTTCAAAGCAGACTTTATAGGTTTCTTTGTTTGCATAGTATAGACTGGTAACGACACCGATGACACCATTGGGTTTGACTTATTTGCTCTACGCTCTTTGTTATTAATCACAATCTTCTCTTTGATTTACTTTTGATACTAGACATAATATACGTTTAAAAGATCAGATCAGAAATTTATTTGATTCAGACTCGGTTCTGTAGAATCTTCTAGCAAAATAAATTTCAAAGAATTCTGGGTTTGTATACTAGAATTTTTGAGACACCGACCAAAAAGAATTGTTAAAATGTTAAATGCTTTTGCTCATACTTTCGTAGGCTACTCTTTTTCCACACAACTGCACAGGACCGCAGCCAGGAACAAAAGCTTGGCCGGCAAATAAAACTTCTGGTTAGGCAAGAATTTCCTCTTTTTTATTTTAGAGCGGGTAAAGTATTTTCTAGAGTGCTCAAAGTATGCATGTTCTTTTTTTAACCAGAACCGTTTTGTTTTCATAGATGAATGTGTTTTAGTGCCTTTAGAATAACAGCATAACAAAAAAGTAAAATTTTCCAATCACAGCGTTACTTTGAAGAGGAATACAGCTTTGAGGTTTTTTGCTTTAATTTCAACAGTTTCTAAAGTTTTCTTCTATGTTATGATAATTGATGATTCAGTAAAAGAAAAGTTCCTTCCTAAACTGCAATTACAATAGCTGCGTATAGAAATTGTGTTAATCTTGTTGTTTAGTGCCATAGTTTCCAAGAAAGCTCTCGCCAACTTAGTAGGCTTGTTTTTGTTATTAAGATTTTCTTATTAATTTCTGTTTCCGTTTTATTCCTTCTTGGTTAACTCTTTTGAGCATATTAGCTTTAGTTTTACCTGCTGTTTAATTTTGCTGCGATACCTTTTTTAATAACAAAGATCTCACATTTGTTCTTAATAACTGCTAGGATCAAGACGCTAGAAAGACCTAAACTGTAGAATACTTGACAAAATAATAAGCAGAACTAAATTAAAACAACTTAAAGTTGTATGGTAATCCTCTCACGGCCTTGTAAATTTTGTTTCAGTGTATATTTAATAAATGTTCATCATCATCCAACATTTATCTAAAACAGAGGTTGGTAAAGTATACTCCTGGAGCAGATCGGTCCTATGATACGTTTTGTCGAATCTCAAAACGAGAAGTACAGATAGATAGATAAAGTCGTAAATCTAATGAGTAACTATTAATTTTTTAAATATTAAAAGCATACAATTATCTTTTTTTTAAAGTTAGTCGTTTAGGAAGTAGCGTTCTTTTTTACTAATTATCAAAAATAACATTATGTTGTTTTAATTTTCCTTGTAGCACACGAACGTCTAGATTTCGGAAGATGTAATGACTAGAAATGACAAGTCACGCACCGTGAGACCTGACAGTTTGTTAATTCCTTTGTGGTTTGTGGATCGTGCCTTGTTAGATTGCTTCGATTCTGGTAGAACTCAAAGGAACTTATCTCAGTACAAACGAGTTCACGTCGACTTGTGCATACTCATAGTTACTTGTGGAGTCTATATAGAGAGAGTAGTAACATAATAAACAACAAGCCATAGTGTGGGAAAGAGAACTTTTCTCCATTCTTTTGCTTGTCAAGTCACTGCAAGTTCCAAAAGCTGAGGTCTCACGGTCTATGATAAATTCTAAAGACAGGGCACAAATCAAGTCCCGTGGGAGTAAACTTCTCACTATCTGCTTTTGATTGTGGCCCGTAGCTCGTTGGATCAATTTGATAGCAGTGGTAAAAAAGCTTGTCACGGTTTGGTCGAAACTGTTTCACATCAATTTGTGCATTTACTGTGCAGTTACATGTAATAGCTCGATTGTTGATTTTTCAACCTCAAATTGGAACCAACCAATTTTAAATTGGATTAATTAACTTCAAGGTAAGACTAATTTAAATTCAATTTAAAATTGATTGGTCTCAATTTGAGATTGAAAAGGTATAGATTTTAGATAAAAAGCAACATTATACAAACCACGGGCTGTGGTGTAAAAAACTACTCGTCTTTGTCCCTTTACTTGTCAAGCCACAACAAATCTTGTACTCAACCACAAGCTTCATTGAGCTAGAGGCTGCATGTTTCTAGCTCTGATAAATTATTATTTTTCATTCATCCCTAATTTCAGCAGGATAGAGTTAGACTGGTCTAAACCTACTAGTTTCGACATTATTATAATTATTAAATAAACAAAGCTATTGGTATACCAAAAAACTAATCTGTAATGTCTGAAAGCAATTATGAGAATTCTAACCAAACGGTTTTCTTAGACAGAGAGGTCAAGAAATACAAACCGCAGTTTTTCTCTATTTTTTTGTATCGAAATACCCTGTATCTGTTACAGTGATTTCTGATTTGAAAGAGCGTAGAATTTGTTCTCATTTGATACCAATAACAACTGTTTTGGGCTGCAGTTCTTCTGCTATAAAGTATGGAAAATCCATAAAATTCATCTACTACTTCAATTTCAATTAATCTTCCACGCTTTATACTAGGAAGACTCAGGTCCATCTTATTTGAAACGTCCGGCATTCTGTTTCAGGAGACCGCACCGTACAGCTACACCGTGTATCACTTCTTTTTACCTTCTACTTCAGTAGAACTTTTTAACAAAAATTTAACTTATGAAACACAAATATGTAAATATAAAACTCCAAGGGTATTCTTATTCATGGCGTTCAAAGAAGTGTTTATTTTTAGATATTGAAATTACTTGGTTGTACCAATCATCATTTCCGTTCTATGAAGATAAGTTGGTGGAATTTGAACTGCAACGCTTGTCCGGTATGGTTGACTAAAGTGAAGTGTACCCTCGCTGAACCAAGCAACGAACAAGACCTTTTTCCGAAAGCCAGTACTACTCATGGTCTCTCATGAACCAGACGACTTTACTGAAGTAGTAGAACTTTCTTTTGTCAAACGGCGCGACGAACAAAAGAGGAAAAACGGAGCTTATACGGATGACAATAAGATTCCCTTGGAAATCACCTAAAGAAGTCGAAAGTCTTCGAGACGAGAAGCCTCATGTCATTTCCGGAAACACCCGCAGGGTCAATGTTATCATATAGATTTAGAACAGGGGATGGTGGATTTACCTCCGTAATTGATAATAGCAATTTCTAGTTAATTAAACGATATATTGACGTACTTTCAATTTCTAAGTTGAAAAAGTCATCGTTTCTCGCGATACTGACACGTTGATCCTTAGTTGTCCACACATGATACTTCAACAACATGTACAAGTTGGAAAAGTTGTTTTAAACGGGCCGAGATAATTATTATTTCTGCATATCTGAACTGATGACAGAAAGATTTAAGTGTAAATTAATTAGATTTACAATAAGCTAGTCCGATGAGAAATTTTCTGTGTTTTGTAGAAAGATGGTTGAGGTGTATTTCATTTTGGATTGAGGTTTCTTTTAAGAGTTTCTAGAAGAGAAACGAAATATCTCGAGCATACGAACTCTGGCGTAATTGATCACTTTTGTCAAGTAGCGACCCCTCAGAAATTAGAGGCACCCATCCACCGGAGGTACCCCGATACAGTCACAAACTTTCTCGGAATGGTAACCACACTCCAAACCAAGAATCTTCCTGCAGATGGTTCTCTCCTTACTTTGGCGCCGTTTGATCAGACTATAGAAGGCGGTTGAGAAACTGCGCTGCAACTCATGCCATTTTATTTATTTAGTCGAAAGACAGGTTAAAAGAGAAGTTCCAAATATCCAGGCATGTGTTGTTAAGTTTATGTTTTGAAGTTACTGTAAGATGTTTATGTCGAAAAGGAATTGTATGAGGTTTTGGCCGGTTTAGGCTTAACTCTCTTCACCGTCGAGATCAATCTTCCAACCGAGAAAGTTTTCAGGAGAGGATCCTGAAGTCAGTGGCGGTGGTAGGAAAAGACACTCAAAGAGTAGTGTCGTCTGCAGACTGGAATACGGGTATTTGGGCGTTGTGACTGAGGCATATCGTCGCAATACAAAAGAAAAAGAAGAGACTAGCAAGTACGAGGGTGGTCTGAAAAGATTCCGACCTAACAAAGATACAAGACATTTTTTCTGAAATTTTTTTTTTATTTTTCAACATAGTCTCTGCAAAATAATTGTTCACGAAGGTGATTGCCTCTTCATTTGACGAAAATCTTTGTCTTCCGAGCGCAGTTTTTAGATGAGGGAACAAAAAGAAGTCTCTTGGGGCTAGATCTGGTGAGTAAGGCGGATGATCAAGCAGTTCAAACCGTAATTCGTGGATTTTCGCCATGGCAACCGCTGAGGTGTGAGACGGTGCGTTGTCTTGGTGAAACAGGATTTTCTTTTTCTGCAAATGTGGCCGTTTTTTCGCAAGTTCTGCCTTCAGCTTGTCAATTAATGATGCATAGTATGCTCCTGTAATGGTTTTTCCTTTTTGAAGATAATCGATTAAAATAACTCCATGACTATCCCAAAAAACAGTCGCCATCACTTTCCCAGCCGAAAAAACAGTTTTTGCTTTTTTTGGAGCCGGTTCCCTCTTTACAGTCCACTGTTTGGACTGTATTTTTGTTTCGGGCGTATAATGGTGTATCCAAGTTTCATCTACAGTAATTAGTCGGCGCCAAAACTCGGATTTATTTCGCCTAAACTGCGCCAAAAGAGCGTTGGAAATATTCATTCGAACACGTTTTTGGTCTAACGTGAGCAAACGCGGCACCCAACGCGCGGACAGCTTTCTCATGCCTAAATGTTGATTTAATATGTGACAAACACGTTCTTTTGACATGTTCATAACCTCTGCTATCTCACTTTAATTCGGCGGTCGTCTAGCACCATTTGGTGAACTTTGGCGATGTTTTCGTCGGTAGTTGCAGTTTTTGGACGTCCCGAACGTTCATCGTCTCCCAAGCTCTTACGGCCACATTTAAATTCAGCAGCCCAAAATTTCACTGTGGTAAATGATGGTGCAGAGTCCCCATACACAGAATCCAACTCATCTTCTATTTGCGAAGGAGTATTGCCTTTCAAAAACAAATATTTAATGACAGCTCGATACTCGATTTTGTCCATTTTTACAAAAAAACTCACATCAACTCACTCAAACGACTGTTACATAAAAACTGCGCGTCCAAAATGGCTGAAACTTTGGTGAGTAACTGTCAACAGATGAACAACGAAATTCAGTAGCTTTTATTTGCGAGTGTTGCCATCTTCACGTTGAGGTCGGAAACTTTTCAGACCACCCTCGTAGAATGACCATTTTTGAGAGAGTTGGATTCTATGTTGATAGTGCGAGAGGTAGTTAGTATTAAGCAAACAAACAAAAGAAAAACGTCTGCATGAATAAGGACACCTTTGTATTAGATCATCTTGGAGACAGTTGATAATTGCAATATCGGAGACCCGAATGTACTCCGGTCACGGCTATAAATTTGTATCAGAACTTACCGACATCTCTTTGATCCAGGTTAGAGCTAATGGTAAACCAACGGGTGGTATTCCTCCTGACCAGGACGTTTATTCTATTCCACTAGGTCTCTATTCTTTTAGTAAATTGCGAATTTCAGGAAGAAAAGCAGGATGATTAAGGTCGACTGCCTTCTTTAGCACAGTCAGTTGAACAGTGTCTTGCACTGCAGTGGATAGACGAATCGATTTTGCTGTTATTGGATAAAAGAGGGTTTATGGAAATGTTGGAATCGAACAAAGTTTCTAATTATCTATAGTGCGCGTTCTGAGAGAGGAACAAGATAATGATAGAAGGGTCAGAATTGTTGCTTTATATGTGATCTAAAAGACACTAACATTTATCGTCATAATGCTTTCTTGTCTGAAACTGAATTTACTGGTTTTCTGGTAGGTCAGCCACTAAAAACCGAGATGAAATAATTGCATGCAACATCGTCAAAAAGATTAGTTAACTTTCTCAAAAAACATAATTATTTGAAATATCTGAAGTTGTGTCTTCATTCATTTTGTCCAGTTTAAGGTTGCAGTACTATGTAATCAATAATTTTCAGAATTTCTGATTTGTACAAACTTTACTTTTGAGAATTCTGCCTTGCAAAATAGTAAACTAGATTGTACTATTTTTAGAAAACGAAAATATTCTATAGTAAGTAAATCAGATAATTTTGCGCATAGATTTCCATAATATAAAGAAGTCTTGAAAAGTATTGAAACATATTTTCTGTAAATAATTTAAGAATGTTGTTATGAAATAAACATATCTTGGAACAAAACAATTTCAAAATTGTTTCTTTTCATAAACAAAACATAGGAAACGATAACCCCAAAAAGCTAACCGGGTCCTTTACTTAAATCAATTACTTGACCAACGATCTTCCTAACTGCCGCCATCCGTAGATATATAAAACTATAAATCGTTTAGTAAAAATCCGGTTTTACGCCACAAAAACTGTCTTTGTCCATTTTATTGGCATATTTATGAAGTACGAGAGGGATAAAAAGCTGTATTAGGGTTGGACGCCATATCCCAGATTGAAATAGAAGGCAATATGGATTGACCGACAATATACATATCGAGCACATGTCAAGGGAATAAATAATGCCAATATAGAGGTTGCTGCATAGACAAAAGTTTCCTGAGCACGTTTCACGCACACCTCGCTCACGGACTACCAGAGTGCTGGGCTGGAAAAGTCGAAGAAGATGTAGGTGATTTCATGCAAAACGGGGTGGTTATAAAGCTATTTCCCTTGAGTTACAGTTATCGAAGTTCGTTTGTCGTTTCTTTTGTTATACAATTTTGGGAGAATTCTTCCAGTTAGTCAGCTTTTTACCATTCGCAATGGCAACAAGTATTAATGGCATTCCCAAAAAATAAATTAAAAAAAAAGCTACCAAAAATAAATTTCATTCGCTAGACTTAAATGTAAAATTCT
>VTPC01090852.1:17808-188154 GCA_011009095.1 Ignelater luminosus | reverse complement strand
TAAAAATTTTCCTTTTCTGCCCCATGAGTACCTGAATGACACATACCCTTTTGCGCACATTTGCAAGTAGGATATCACTTATTGCAAATCGAATCTATGTAAATAGTGCTTAAAGGCTCTGTTCCCAATCGCAGTTGAATACAAGTCAAGTGTAATCCTTTATACTTATAGTATCTTTACAAACAAAATAACCCAGTAGATAAACCTTCTCTAATAGATTTTCTGCCAGTAACTATTGCAAATATCTATTGACTCTTGATAAACCATCTCTTCTAATTCCTATCATTGAAAGTTTTTCATCGTGTATAAGTTTCAAACGACATGTCTCTTCGGCTAAAGCATCCACATGCTCGTTGTCTTTTTTTCTTATCTGAATTTTCATTATAATTTCGTATATTTTAAGCACTTGCTCATTGGTAATACGTTTAGTTGCTACGGCATTCAATACTAAACGGGAAGCTACTAGGACTTTAAAAATTTTAGTTTCCATTACTGCTGGTATCTTTCTGTCTCTTACCCTTAAAGAATTAAAACCTTCTTTCGTTATCCTAACTTTTCTTCCATCAATATCTAATTTCCTTTATAAGCCACGAATACTACTTCAATTGTGTTCTTAATGCGAGAGCTATCAGTGTAAATATTTATCTCTTTGGCACCTTAATGGGCCGCGGCGCCTCCAAATGATAATCTAATTTTATTATTTTAATTATATTGATCGGATGTAATAAGTCCTTTGTTTCTTACATTTCAGTACAAATTTCTTTCTTGATTTGGTTTCCAACTACAGGGATGTAATATTCAAACATTATTTCTAAGCGATCTCACATAATTTCTTATTTTTTATCTTATACTTTCCTCCATCTGAATTATACCGGATCCCCCGAAAGTTTGGTTGCCCCGATAAACATACACTGAATGTTGTAATATTATATTCGAGCCTATTTAAATGCATTCTTAGATCATCAAAAAGAATCACTTGAATACTAGTGTCAAGATCTAGTTTAATTGCATCAAAGCAGCAATCCAGATCTTTAAATCAATTTACTATTAGAACCAGCTACAGGACTGATCCGAAGAAGAACCTTGGCGGAGAGTTCTATTGCAGCTACTTTACAACGCTCTCGTTCTGTTTTTAGAAGAAATTTGTATCTGCCTTCCTAGATTATTTGGGCATCCTGTAAGTCCAGTTCCATAAAAAGATAAGAATACCATACCAAATTACAAGCATTTCTTGTATCAAAAAAAGAGAAAAACGACTCAAAGGTTTAGAGAGAATAAACAACCTAACACTTCAGCTAATCAAGCTTTTGAGACTAATCGAAACGGAGGGGACAGAACAAAAAAGATGATACGGCTAAATAGAAATCACAGCTGCCATCGCATCTTTATTAACTCCAAAGATTCGAAACAGATTCAACACAAGAACTACTTTTAAATTGTTGCAAACACTTAGGGAAATAATAAGCAGAATCAAATCTAAACACAAAGTTCAAAACATGAAGATTTGTGTCTACAACACAGCGTGTGATTGGAAGTATACCGGAAAATGCTTATGCGTATAGTGGGATTAAATTCCAGGTGCATAGATTTATAAGAACAACATCAAAAAGGGAGAAATCGTCAAAATTGCGAGGTCGCATACACAGCACTAGCAAAACAAAACATATACCAGTTGGCTAGTTTAAAGATCAAACCCATGTGGTTACACCAAGCGAAGTCTGACAGTACAGTTACCACCAAGCAGCTCAGACAATTACTTAATATCCAACTACAGAAATATCACTTGTTATAAATTATATCAGACACCAGACACCAAACATCTAGTATGAGAATCAAAAATACAATCTTTACTCTGGTGAGTTCGAAAGAAAAAATCTTATAATATGTAACATCGCAAATTAGTGTAAAAAAGCAGTCAGTTTTCAAAACGTCACACATTATAAGAGATGGCACTCGTTGTACAAATAGATCGATCAGACCAGACACTTCGTATGAAGTTTGTTGCAGGTTTGTTATCAAACCCATCTTATCCGTCCTATCCTATTTCCTATTCCTTGATGGCGTGCAGCATTTACCTTTTCCAAAACTCAACTCCCAATTAGACTAAAAAGACATACGCCTGCAGTGGCATTTGCTGTTTTGCAGCTGTAGGAACACTTATGATTTTTACTTGACATCATAACGCATCAAGATAAGGACATCTATTAACTTTTTGGCTAATATTTCCTCATCCAGGTGCATATTGAGCTATGAATTCCATTACTGTTTATAACAGAGAAAGAAATGGACCCATAATAAAATAAGAAGACTTGTTAAAATGCGCAGGTAATGTCTTAGAACCAATCGATCTGCAGACGGTTTTCAGGTATTGTATTGTTCTGGTATGGTGCTACATTCCTACATGAAAGACACTGTTTTGGTACGATACTTACTGTTATAAAAACGTCATTTTTCCAAGTGCTATTTATATTATGGTATTTGGACCAAATCATATCAGTTTTATAAAGATAAGATAATTTAGATTTTTTTAAGTATCAGATTTTAGCAACAAAATAAACAAGTGATGTTCAGCAAAACCAATAAAAAGTTCTTCTGGGTAATTAGTAAACTTTCTATACAACACCTTAAAAGGTTGCTTCGTGATTCAATCTCCTGTTTCAAAAACGTGAAATTTCAATAAAAACAAAAAAACACTGTTGGTACCCAGCTTATTTAATAGTCTTCTTTCCATTATACTAACAAAATTCTCGTTCCACTCTGGTTATTTATTTACGAATAATGGAGCTGTGGTGTCTTGATAATTTAAAAGAAGCTTCTTTCTAGACAAAATCGGGTAGTATCTGTAGATGTCGATTACGTATACTTAGAATTGGTTTAGGAGTTCATTAATTGACATTTTTTGATTTTGTGTGCTGGTTTAATCCCAAATGACGTATAATACTTCTTTCAGAATTTGTGCTTGATTAAGCAAAGAGCGTTAAGGGTTCTGGAAGAAAAAGAATTTTAAAAGTTCTGTTATCTTTATCTGTTTGAGCAATTTTTTTGCAACTGCATATTAAATGTTCTACTGTCGCTTTTAACTTTGTAGGATTCATTGTTCTGCCGTACTTTGCCAATCTTTGAATTCAAAATGCTGCTAAGATGCGTTAGCTAATTTTCTTAGCTATGTTCAAATATTTGTGTTGCTAATCCATACTAAGATATTACAGGAATAAATAATTGATTCCTTTTAGTTTTTATGTCTTTTACTATTAACTACTTTTGACTACCTTTTCTTCTTTAACCATTTGCTAATCATGTAATAAGTTTTAGAAGATGAAGTTCTTTAAGAATGCAAAATTAATCAGGCTTGTTCTTGACTTGAATACAGTAGTGGTCGTAGCTCTATGTCCAGTCTCAGCTAGTAATATACAGACGATGGGTACAAACCAGTTGATCAGTTGCTGATGGCTTTCATCATTTTGCTGCCGTTCAGTTTAGCGTCTTGAAACATTTTTGCTAATTAATTAATAAATCAAAAATATTTGCAGTTAATTTTGCTTACATGTAAACATTTTGAAACTGTTGCTCTTGGACATCGGATATTATTGTTCTAGGATTAATACTTTATACTTTTTTTATCTAATCCAAAACCAAGAGACATTTCATTACTGTGGTTGCGTACTCTGCTGAGCAAGAGAACTGTCTCAATATTTAACAAAGCATATACCTTTTGTTTATGTATGTACAAGGGTAAGGTGAAATGTTCTCGGCCTGACACAGAGATGGCGTTCCAATCAGCGAAAATTAATGATTCCTGCCCAGGTGCACGTGTCATTAGTTCGTATGACAAGTTTCAACTTGTTCTCTCGAGTAGTTTGTTTACACGAATTTTTGCAGTAGACGTCTTGCGTGTTTTTCGTTAAAATGGATAAACTTGAATATCGTGCGATCATAAAATTCTTCGTTTTGGATGGATTAACCCCTAAGGAAATTCATCCGAAGTTGACAAAAGTTTACGGGGACTCTTGCTCCTTCAATGGCAACCGTTAAAAAGTGGGCAGCTGAATTTAAACGTGGTCGCACGTCCCTCGAAGGTGACCCACGTAAAGGACGACCAAAAACCGCAACCACACCGGAAACCATCGAAAAGGTGCACGATATCGTGCTGGACGATAGGCGTGTGAAGGTGAGTGAGATAGCTGAGACCGTGGGGATATCGGAAGAAAGGGTGCGAAAGCTCTGCGCAAGCAAGTTTCGCAGCAATGTTTGAACCGATTCAATAGGGATCCGACTATTTTGTGAGGCGATTTGTTACAATGGATGAGACATGGGTCCACCACTACACGTCAGAAACGAGATAGCAGTTGAAGCAGTGGGTGGAAGCCGGTGGTTCAGCGCCAAAGAAAGCGAAGTCGATCGTATCTGCTGTGTGTTTTGGGATGCAAAAGGGATTCTGTTAATAGATTACCTTAAAAAAGGCAGAACAATTACAGGCAAATGTTACTCCAACCTTCTTGACCAGCTGGATGCCAAAATTCGCGAGAAGAGGCCTGACTTGAAGAAGAAAAAAATCATCTTTCACCAGGACAACGCACCTGCTCACAAAGGTGCGTTGGCAGTGGGAAAACTGCGGGATTTGGGGTATGATTTGCTCGGCCATCCCCCCTATTCTCCTGATTTGGCACCCTCAGACTTCCATCTGTTCCCAAACTTGAAGAAATTTGTTTCTGGAAAGCGGTTCGCGTCCAATGAAGAAGTTGAGAGGACCGGAGATGGATATTTTCATAGACTTCCAGACTCTCACTTTCGGGAAGGAATACTGATGTTGGAGAAACGCTGGCCTAAGTATGTTGAAGTCAAGGGAGATTATGTAGAAAAATAAAATAATTTTTTAACTTAAAATAGCAGTCTTTCATTGTCAGGTCGAGAATTTTTCACTTTACCCTCGTATATGTATGGCTTTAAACATCTTAAAATCGTATCATAGAAGCGTATTCTTGTAGTTAATTGAAATAGCCTTTTTTACGTTTTACTATTAATATTCAACCAATCAAGATCTTTTCAATTTGTCTTAAATATTAAAATTAAAACTTGTCTAAAAACTGTTTCCTTATTCGTCTTCAGTCAACTAACGTTACAATTACATATGTATGAGAATTTTTCTCGGATTGCATATTTTTTATAATTATTATAAATTAATGCGTTTGAAACCACCACAAGTAGGAATTAAAAGAATAAACTTACGTTACGTCAGATTGTTTATTACGTATAAGTAACAATAAACATAATAAAAAACAAAATTTTGCAACAAAATAACAAACATTGAATTAAAAAATACACATTATAATATTATCTAATAAAAAAGAAAGGACTCGTTCCGTTTCAGTATAATCGTTGCAAGTTTAAAATAATTCCAATTTGTTAGAATTTCGTGCACCCTCTTCTACGTCCCATCAAAAATGAGATCATTTTAAAAAGGCTTTGCAATTAAGAGTCGCACTTCAGAACATTAGAATTAACGTTGAGGAATCATATTCTTAATTTAACAAGTGACGGGTAGGCGGATCTCTGTAAATTGCACCGTTTTGGCGCCTGTCGTGATTTCCTTGTTCCCCAGAAGTACCTACCCCTAAAGGATCACCCCGTATGATAGACTGCAACGAGGGGATTTGGACCTATATCACATAAAACGATTGCTAATACAGTATAAGTGAACTCAAGCGTCCTTTATAAATGGATTTTATCAATTTAAAACCGGTTAATGCTCGAATGGTTATAGATATTGGTGAAATAATTACAAAAATTAACGTTTCTTAGAACTCACATCTGTTACACAATAATTAATATGTAGTTTGTGTTTCAAATTACAAAAATAAATTAATTAAACACGTATAAAGCTCAAGTAGTGTTTGTTTTTGAACGGTTGATTTGCAATAACGTTATAATACATTTCTAAATATTTACTCATAGTGCAGCCTCGCACATGAACATGACTGCATGATTGTAACAAATATTTCATTATGAGTATGACTCAATTATTTGTTAGTGGTAAAACACATACAAACCAAATTTAAATAAAATAACGTCACCACGAGCTTATCACTATTTTATTCATACTTCACGATATTATTTTATTAATTCATTCATTAATAACGTAAAAAGTATCTTTTTAGATACAGCTATTAAAAACGAATTAAAGTTTTCTAAATATGGGGGAGCTATTCTATAATTTTTAAAATAATTTCTGATTGATACATATATGTCAGTCATGGCAATAAAATTTAACAAGACCGTTAGGAATAACAAAAAAGTACAGAATAGGAACCTAATATAAAGTTTGAGGACAAAGTTTTGGGTGGAGTTGTAGCTTCCTGAACAGTTGATTTATGTAAGATGGTTTTCGTGATTACTCAAAAACACCTTAACCTTTTTCGCTCAAATGAAAAGCTATAATCAATATCTAAGATAATTTTTATTGGTTTTTTGAAACTTGGCCATACTGGAGTTGACAGTTTACGCCCTAAATTTGAACTTGAATAGCCAACAAAACCTCCTAGCAGACACTACAATTCTTCCGAATGTTATTAAGATCTAAGACCTTCCATTTTCGGACTCAAAGTTTTGGAAAAAAGTAACTCAGAAACTTCTGTATATTTTGTAATTCAAAAAAATTGTAGTTTTATAACAATCAGTTTCATCTTCTTAACTCGTTTGGTTCTCATGCTATGATTTTTTTTGTGCTTAGGTTTGGAAACTCGTCTAACTATCTTAGAGGCACGCATATGAAAACGAACTTACTTTTGGCCAGTTTAAAACAATAGCGGGGGTTTTTAAATGCAACTTCCATATTCAAACTTCTCAATTTTGGGCCCTTCTTTCTATTGGAGAAGATGATGGCGATGCGTAGTACCTATTGGATCTCAGTAGAATTGTCAAAATTGCCCCAGTAGATTTCGTGATTTATGTCCATATTTATAGTCAGTGCTGGAGCTAATCTCAAACTCAACTCTCAGACCCCAAGTTACAAAGACTCAACTTGAGTTTAGCGTGCGAGTTGAGTATTCAGAGACACAATATGTAAGCGTACTGATACCTTGAAAATATCCCAATCTTAAAAGAATCTTTCTACAGTTACATATCACACCTTGGAATGTTTTCCCTCAGAACGTATTTAACACCTAATGTCTAGCAGCCTCATGAGAAAAAGTACACAGTAAGGAAAAGACAAATTCATCTCATTTGGTACAATTTCTTTTATCACTTCAAAAAGACACAACTTTAATTTAGTCTAATCTTTTAGTTCCAAAATACAAAATTTAACAAGAACCCACAACAAATTTCTAATATCCATTATTGAGTAGCTTTTTTTGACAATTTCTTAAACTACACCACTTTTGTCAGATGAACGTTTTGTTTAAAAAAAATAATAAAAATTAGGGATATGATATAAACTAACTTTCTAAATTAAAAAAAATTAAAATGGTTTATCTTAATTTTACTAGAGTACTTGTAACCTTTTCTCCAGTCACATCAAGCTTTCATTTCAAAGACAAATTAGTATTCTTAAAAGTATAGATTTAGGGGAAAATAAAAAACGCAAAATTTAAAACTCTTGCTGAATTAGAAAAATAACTAATGAGGCAGATTATGAAATCCTGCAGACAATCTCATTGTCAGGATGGTTTGGAGGTGATAGTAGATCAAAAACCAAGCCCATAGACAGACTATTGAAAATTTAACATCTGAATTGAGGTATTTAAGAAAACTAACTCAAAATATAGATACTGGAGTATCCAGAACCCATGGTTTGAATCCATCTTGAGATTTAGACCGTTCGAAAGACAAAACTTTTGAAAGTCGTTTTGAAACTGGTGAACGTAATGGTTCATTTTTACCACCACTATTTGAAAATGGCTGCACGCAAACTTAAACAATATATCCTTGGTATGATGTAGTACCTGCTTTGGGAATACCTTTCCTGGTAGATACGATCTTAAAACTCAATTGTCTTCAACGGTGTTTCCCTACTTACCAATAAATACTAAATATTTTTTTAAAAATCTAATTATTTTTATATAATAAATGTGTAATATGACAATCAGCGTTCCCCTACTATTTTTTTAGCTATATATCACTGTATATACTATATATATTATGAGGTGAAAAATCTACTTTTATTTACTACAGTTTTTAAACTCTGAGTTCTTTGATCTATCACAGGTAATTATCTATAAGTCCGCATTTCTGTTCGTCTTCCCATTTCTGAAAAACGAAACTTTAATGTTTTGTGTTTAGTTCAATCTACTAATCCGTAAAAGCCATCAAAATAGACTCATTCGTTACATACTAGTTAAAGTGATCTAAATCTATTAGAAATTGGTTGCTCAATAAAAAGAAACCTCATGCAGGCCATAACCGTTTTTAAGCAATGAGTGTATGTTGATTTCTTAGAAGTTTATATGCACCATGCGTAATGTCAAATGCAGGTAAATGTTAAAACAGTTTTGTTTACATTTTACATTTTGTTACTCGTTGAGTTTGCGTAATTTTTCACACTTTGTTAAATCATTTCTGTTTAGAACTTCTGGTTTGTTTTAATAGAGTGATTCCTCAGGATGGTTTACAATGTTAAACAAAAACCACTTTCAATCAAAAGTTACTTTCGAAACAATGGCGTTTGGAATTATTCTTTATCAAGCTGTTTAGAAGAATTGCAAAAGAAGTTCCCAGCAACAGCATTTGATTATAAATTCTATAGGTAGTAGTCAACCTATAAAACGCAGTGAAAAAGTGCTGGACAATAAGCCAAAAACATCTATTTGTCATCTGTCATCCGTATGTTAGAAGATAGTTGCACCTAGAGAGAGTTGGAGTATGGGCAAGTTTTAGGGAAAGAAGATTCATTGGGCCAATATTTTTTGATGGTAAAATGTTTATTTCAGAACGATATCGTAATGAAATTTTAGATCCGTTTATAGAAGGGTTGCATGCTGAAAAACTACAGCAGGGTTATTTCCAACAAGACAACCTGTTAATAATCTAGAAGATCTAAGGCAACGTATTACAGACAAATTTGCAAAAATCAATAATAACCCCATCTTTTTATAAAATGTAATAAATGATCTAAAGCAGAGAATGTTTAAATGTATTAACCAGGAAAAAAGACAGATTCGACATTTATTGTAAATTAAATTAAAACAGTGAAATGAAATCAGTGTTTAAATTTATAAATAAGCTTTTAGGAAATGTCATACATCTGAAAGAAGTGTATTAATACAGTGTTTTCTAATAGCCTATCGTTTTTGAGATATCTTGATATCATGACGTATGAAGTTTTTGATTTTCTAATTCCCATCATGGTATTTATGATAAAAATATCCAATAAGAAAAGTTTTTGCCATTTCTAAGGCACAGAAGCTTTATTGACTTTTATTGCTTGCTTTCGAAGTTGAACGTGTCCGAAAGCAAACAAATGTAAGTAAGATATTCGGTAGAACAATTAGGCTAATCTCTGTAAATTCAACAGTTCTTTTCTAGTTTTGTAGATACCATATAACAGTGGCTGATCTCTGATCACCATAGTGAAACTCTTAGTTTTAGGTCCCAGCGCTAAAGGAGCTTGGTTGAAATTGATTTTTATGTCGTTAGAAAAACTTCTTTCATTTCGATGATGTTTGTCATTAAATGCATCAGAGGAATTCCGAAGGAAACGTTTACATCATTTCAAACATTTTGCTAATTTGAATTGTTTCAGGACTACCTCATATTAGTAGTCTTTTTTTATGTCATTCAAGTTTATGCTTTTTGTTATTGGTTACCAGTGGCATATATTGTAGTTGTTGAATGAATCTTCGTATTGCTTAGTGTGGTATTGATTCTTACTTTTTTACACACTCTCTCGTCTCTGATTCTATAGCCTTCTGCAAACTTACTTCTGACAATAAACGTATCTTTTAGATCAAATAATAATTAACGCAAAAGAACACTCTAACTACTATATTTCCCTGCTCGAGCATAAATTCGATATGCGATATACGTAAGTGTTGTATTTACAAGAAGAGGTCTCGAGTTTAGATGTTTTGCGATAAGAATATGCTATAAAACAGAAGAAAGGTCCGATTGTTTGTTGTGACCTTCATAGCTTAAAGGTTTCTAAAAAGTTTCTGGCCAATTTTTTTATCAAAAAGAAAAGAAATTGCTAAGTAACAAATTAAAACGCTCAATTTGTGACGCATTATTAAAAGGGCCAGACGTCGGATTCGGGAGATACCATACAAACAGAAAATTTTTTTATTATGCGTTTTATGTTTGCAAGAAGTTAGATACCGCTCAAAGACTTTCAAAGAATTGTATCTAAGTCAAGCGCAATTCGAAATTCGAACAGTGTATAACCATTCTACTTTACTGCTGATTCTTATCCGAAAAGGACATTAAAATTACAAGTTGGTACACAATATTGCCTCATTTATCTTAAATTGCGGTGGTTCTCCGTCAATAAAAAGTGATCGAATTTGTTTTTCATTCTGAGATGTGTCACTAGTAAGTTTCTGTCTCATCACGCGTCCCTGTCTGCATATTCTTGAAGATTTCCCGGGTTTTGTGAACATTTAGGTCTTCATGGGCCTTTGATTTCTCGTGGACTCCCAGATTCTTGGAGATTATTATCTTTAGGTTTATTTAGGAGCTCTAACATCTTGGAATACCCTAAGTATTTTCAAGCTTTCAAATTTTTGCTGCTTCTTCTTCTTCTTCTTCTTCTTCTTCTTTTTGTAAATCTTTAGGTCTCTGTTGGTTCCCGGTGTTTTACAGACCAAGGGTTTTATCTGATTCTTGATCATGATCAATTTGCCTTTATGTCACTTTAAAACCTCACATTTACGATTCTATAAATTGGATATTTATTATAAACTCTCATATCGCAATGTATTAAGAAGGCTTCAAAAAATATACAAGTATGTTCGAAAAGTATGGAGTCAAATTGAGTGTGTTAAGGGAATCAAGTAGATCGAGAAAATTGAGATATTTTATTAAAAAGTTCCAAGAGATTTTTAATCTTATATAAGTATCGAGAAACAAGTATGGTAAATTGAGTTTAAGTTTATTGAATGTATTTATTTATTTAAGATTTCAAAGTTAGGTGTGCCGAACGTTAGTAAATTATGTGTTTTGGTTTCTCTCCCGCAGATAATTGAAGTGTTTTTCTTATTTTTATATCTTCTTTCGTTTTCAGAATCTAAGAATAGGTTGCTTTAAAGTAAACACAGTATTATGAGAATGTGGAAGAGAATGTAAATATTTTTAATATTAATTTCTTATCTATGATGAGTACACTTTATTTAAAGAAGACGTAAGACAGTTTTCAGCTCTATATGCTAAAAGAAACTCTAAAAATCGTAGCACGATTTATACCGCTCTCAACCCTTCTATAATTATTTTAGCCTAAGAAGTTCTATAAATTCAGGAAAATAAAACCATATTGTCAGGTATACACTTCTTAGGATAAAAAAAATATACTGTGAAAATTGGAAAATGGATAACCGGCAATTCTAACCCACATATGACCTGTATGTACTCATATTTACATATTTTATAATAATCTTATTATAATTGATGTTTACATAAATAGCAGTTTAATAAATGTTACCTAAGCTATCAAATTTATTTTTAATGGTCATTCAACTTGGTTGGTGCAATGTTATTGCGCACTTCTTACTATACACTACGTCTGCAATTTTGCATGATGGCACGAATGTTACAAGCCATTTCTGTATTAGTAATGTAGGACAGGAAGGTATTGACACTACAATTGAAATTATTTGTAACATCTACGTAATTCTAAAACTTATTTTGCACAATTATCAATTTAATTTAGTTTTAAATATTGGTGTTTGCATGAATATTTTTACTTTGTAGACCACTTTTCGATTTTCGGCTTAACCTGCCACTTACTATACATTGTATACATGTATATTACAGACTGAAACATTTTTATTTTGAATAGGTCTGAAATAAAACCTATGATTATTATTGAAATTATAAATATTGGATTAGCATTACGTTACAATAATGGAAATAAAATTTCCTCCTGAAGAAATTTTAGGCAAGAACATCCTTTTTATTAGAATTTTGAATTTTTTCACCAAACAAAAAAAATCTCGCAAAATTCTTCCTATCTCTAATTAAGGATTCTTGTTCCGAAATCCAATCCTCCAGGTTCCAATCCAAGCAATGTAGACCGACACGATTACAATTAGTGACGTCACGCCGCGAATATGTGTCAACGGGAACGACGAGGGTGAGAATTAGGTTCGTTACGGCGAGGGTAGCGTTGGATTTATCATGTTATTGGAAACTACTTCAACAAACATGATAGCTCTATATATTACGTTACTGCTACTTTCTCAACTTCTTCGAGCTAATAATTTTTCGACTAAGTTTTATTGTTTGTTAGATAAATCATTGTTAGACTGAAAGCTTAATTGCTGAAATAGTACCGAAATACATCAACTCAAAGTATCAATGGATTTATACTTTTAAATAAATGATACATAATGCGTGTCTGTTTGTAGAAATCTCTGCATTGAATTTTTAAGTTATTTTATTGCACTGTCAAAAAATGTTTCTTCTAATCGCTGAACTTTCAAAAGTAGAATTACAACTTTTTGATTTATAGTTCAGTAACGAACGCAATTTTCTTTAGGTAGGCTTTCGGTACAATGGGAAAGAAATGGTTTACCCGGCTTCAATTTTGGTTTTGAAGTCAATTCTCTATTCTATTGTCTATGTTTGGGTAATTTTTTATGTGCACCCAAGGGTTTTTCCAGCCGTATCTAAGGGTTACATTTTGGTTACAAGCAAATGGTTTAAACTCTGGCAAAGTTAACCATACAAAAAAAAAGCTAAATTTAAACTTTTTTTTGATTCTCACAACGTAAAATCATCTGCAAATAAAAAAGGAAATCTTTGAAAGAACTGTAATAACAATCGTCGAAACAACAAGTACTTTAGGATATGCCGGCCATTTGAGGACGAGTCTCACATATCTCAGTTTCCTTTTGCTCAAATCTACTTTTTTTGTGGTTTTGAAAACTATAGCATATTAGAATAATTTTAAGCCCAAAAGGTTGGACTTGTGGGATTGAAGTAATTTTAATTGTAATTTTTTAAAGATGTTTTTCATGGAATGAATCGAGCTGATCAAAAATTTATATTTTGCTTATAGTTATGATTTATTATTTCCAAACTCTAAACCGTTTTTCTAAAATTAGGCAAAATCTTCCTAAGAAATGTGAATTTTATTTGTGTCCACTTGCTTCTGTCAGATTTCACTTCCTTCTAAGCAAGTACCTGTATCAGTAGATCTACCTATCAGTTCATACGTCGCGTTGCTAACATGACAGTCATTTAAAATTTCCATTTGTGCTCCAGGTCAATTCTTGGGATACAGCCAAAACCATCTTACAAATATCCAGTAAGTTAGTTTGAGTTGCCTTGATCTTTAATGGTGTTTAGGTACAAAGTTTTAGAAGGTTCCAAACCGAGACTTCCTTTCTTCTAACAGTAGAGATGGCAGTTCATCTACCTTTATAGTATCTTTCTTCAACATAGGCATTTTTTATATCTTCTTTGGTTTTCATCTAAGGCAAGGACTTGAACAGAATCCCAAAGAAGTTTAGGAATGTCCTGCACTGAGATCATTTGTTCTTTTAAATCCACTTTTGTATCGAATATCTTCCATAAGCTAGATGATAGAGTAGAATTCTGTATAGCCAGACGGTGTAACCGGTTTAGAAATCCAAACTGTTTATTTGTTTGAAAAGTTATTGAACACGAGTTAGAACGGAAAGTCAAGGGCACGTGGTTAGTTATCAAAAAGATTGAAACATTTCAGAAACATACCAAAAGCCTTTTATGCTGTATGGAGAACTTTGGTGTAACATCTTCAACTTCTTCTCAGTCATCACCTCTTGCTTCGGAAATTCCTCCGTTACTACAGCAATAGTGTTCTTGAAGGTACGAAAAGATCCACTCTGTCTTTTGTTACCCTTCGTTGGAAACGACCCGGTATTAGACGATGAATTAACTCGAGTGTTTGCAGCTTCCCAAAGTTGTTTTCTTAGCTTTCACTTACTGGTTCTCAATAATCTTGGTCCATCATCTTGAGCAATAATTGGATTCTAACCTTATAATTTTGCCAAAAGTTTTTCTATATTTTTAGTAGTGCTGTGTTTAGATTGGTTCTTACGAGGATTCCCGCATTCAGCACTTAATACAGTATGACATGAGGATGTGAAGTTTGGTTCCCCAAAGTTGGGGTAAGTAACTACTCTAGTTAGTTACGTATCCTTTTGGTGTGGTTCATTTTACTTTAGAATTTAGGTACTTTTTTTATATATTTTCTCAACTCGCTAACAACACATACCATTACTCAGTGTAAAAAGAATGCGACAACTATTTAAAGATTGAATCTTTATCCATATTTCAGTTCCCTTTCGCATTTAGTTTTTTTGTGGTTTTGAAAACAGTATCATATTAGAATCATTTTGAACCCAAAGGTTTTCATCGAAATCTTTCCAAATTCTGCTTTTTGCTTATAACTAACTAAGCAAAATGTAAGTAAAAATGTCTTGAAATTACGTCTTCTGCCTTTCTTGAAGAAACCATTGGGTGTACATAAAATAATTAAATAGGAAACTGACTTTCAAAACCTTAAATCAAAAATGAAAATGGATTAACAGCAGCAAAGTAATGAACAAAAAGAAATTTTCGGTTTGGTTTAAAAGAAGAACAAACAGGCGTTTTTCTAACAGAATGTACTGTACAAAAGAACAAAGGCACTGGAGCAAAAGAAACGCCAAATTAATTTTAAAGATTAATTTTCCTACCACATATCTGTGTGTACTTGCTTTTGCCAGATTTAATTTCTTCCGAAACAAATACGTGCATCAATTCATAGGCTGCCAAATATGTTCTGGTGATCATCCTTTGAGATTCCTGTAGGTGCATTAGGCCTTAGCTATAAATGCCAAGATCGCCTTGCAATTATCTAAGTTAATTTTAGTTGTCTTGAGCTTTACTTCCATGCTTGATACTGTTTAGTTAGTTTCGGAGAATTCCAAGGCAGGATTTGTTTTTTTTCCAACGGCAAAAAGAGCGACAAACCTATCTCTCCAGTATCTATTGCTTTGGGTTCAGAACGGAAATTTGCTGACTTTCTTTGTTATTTCTCAGGGATCTTAAACAGAATCCTAGAGAAGTTTAGAAATTGCCTGCACTGAGGCATATTTTAAACGTTCTTCCAGAATCTTTTATCTATTAGGATAAAAATCATTTGTCCTTTTGGGTTCACTTTTGTGTCCATTATTTTGTAAAGCGGTGTGATACATTTTCAGATTTCTTTCTCGTTTAAAAATCAAAGTCGTCATTTTTATTTGTTTGTGAAAATTTTTTGCTTTGCTCTTTTCCGTAAACTGTAGTTATTAAAAACCAGCTGCAGCTTTTTTGTAGTTTTATTGTTAATTGATCCAGTGTGGTTTAACTTGGGCACTTTCAGTTTTCTAAAGCTGTTTTTCAATTTTCCTTTGTGGTTTCCGATAATTCCGATAATTTGATTTTAACCTCTAATTGCACCAAGGGTTTTTCTATTGTTTTAATAGCACTTCCTGTCTTAATATTGGTTCCTATGAGTACTGGGGATATCCCCATAAATGTTGCAACGTGTTTTGTCTCAATGTTGGAACACGTAGCTGCTGATTTGCTATTTAGTAATGGATTCTTTTGGCGTGTGACTACTGATTTTACATTAGAATTTAGGTTTTTATAGAAGTTGTTTTGTTTTGGTATTGACCTAGGTAAAGATAAGATTCTTTCTTTAGAAAAAAATGAAAATCTTTTGAGGAGATAAACTTAAGAATATTCGGAATTAGGCGAGTCCTAACATAGCCGAATTTTGCCATAATATGCAAAATCATAATGAAGATACTTCAAACCAAGCATTTGTGGGTGACTGAACGTAAGTCGAGCAATGTAGCTATGTAAACACTTAACAATAAGGCATTGGTATATAGATATCTAGTCTTCTAGCGACTGACAGTTGTTCTTATGTTAGATTGATTGCAAATAATTTTTGAGAGATTCTGAGTACCTTCTAATTTTTTCTCTGCAATTATTCAAATTTAGTTTTAAGGTTTTTAAAGTAGTTAAGCAAAATAGAGATAAATTTTCCGTAAGTCGAAAGACCTTTGAAAAATGTTTTATGTCTTGAGGTTAAACTTTCAGGTAACTAAACAGTGGTGCTGTAGCTGGTCAGATCAAAATCTCCTACAAGCTCTGCAGGAAATTGGAAATTCCTTTTGAAATTATTTATGTATCTTATTGTGTTTTGAATATTAGCAGATTATCAGAATATCGGTATGAAAGCACTTGATGTTTGGTAAAATTATTTTACCTTTTATAAGATTTATTTTAAAAATGGAAAGTTTAGTTTCACTACGTTTGACCATCAGTATTAAGAATAATCTGGAAAATCGAATTTTTGGATTAAATTGTTATGGAAACGTTATGCTTTTGATGATTTTGATTCAGATTAACAATCTACATCCAACTATACGCAAAATTCTTTTTAGCGTACATTCTGACGGAACAATAAATTATTATTTACGCAGAAAATATCACAGAAAGAAAACAGCAATAAAATTTCTTTGCGAAAAGCTTTATCCGTCACGAACCCACCCACGGTTTTATCATAAAGCTTTTAATCTACCCGCATGGCGTCGCAGTTATTTAAAATTTTGATAAAGGAAAATTAAATACGGTACGTTTACGTAATATTGTTCAACTCTATTTTCTGTATTATTTTCATGAAAGTACTTCTGAGAAAATATAACAGACTAAACTAAATAATACATTCTTATAATTCCGAGTCAAAGAAAAGATAGCAACATTGTATGGTACTATCACATCACATACGATACCTCTACAAAGTAATAAATTATAAACAACAAATTCATTCAAGGTACATTGTTTATTAAATGCATATAGAAGATAAAAGTACTGCGTGCTGAGAACGGTGCTGAGGTGACAAGGTGACATCGCGGTTAAACGTCGATTCAGCATTCCTGTACTGAAAGTCCTGTATTGTAATCGTACACCATCCCCCAGAAGGAAATTACGTCAGCATATAATCTCGTCAAATTTGAAAAAAGGCACGTTTTTTCATTTTATATTTCACCGGATTTGCGGTCTAATTTCTATAGAAAAACGTAATATTTCTGTAATAAAATGGTTTCTATTTTGTAAATAGTAGTGGAAACTGCCATCTGGTTATAAAATCTTATTAATATTTAATTTTTTTTAAAACTTGAGATTATTTTTAAAAAGAGCAGAAATAAAATAATCTCCAAATGCATAAGTAGATATTATATGTCTGGTAATGGCTTTTTGGTAAGGTCAACAATCTAAACAAATTATAAATAAAAATGTAAAGTTAAACAGCAATTTTAACTTTTGTAATTTTCCATTCGATCTAAACATCCTGATAAACTTTGTTTTTGGTTTTTTAGAAATTTGTTAAATAAAAAATTCTGAAATAACAGTTATTGACAATTATTTTTTTGTACTTGTACAAAAACCAAAAACAGTACAGCATAATTATAAATATAAAGGTTGAATGCAAACCAAAAATTATAAAATCAGAAAAAACAAAAGGATAATTAAGGAAGGGTAGAATTTAAAGCATAAGTAGAATTTGCAAAAAATCTTTTATAGCGGAAATCGACCCTGCAAGCATCATCTCCGCAAATCATATTATAAGTAACGTAGTTCATCCTTATTTTAATTCAAATCTTCCCGCATCTTTTAACATTATTGACAGAATTATAACTTTATCGAAGTTTTCTAAATAGCACTCTTCAATTTTTTCTAGCCCATTTTGTAGAGATTCCGATGCTCTTTACGATCATATGAGTTTGAATCGAAGAGCTCTAAACAAATTGGATTGCTCCGAGCAAATGGTTGGTGTTAGGAATGTGTACTAAATTGCAACAGACCGTAATTTGTCTCCTACTGATAGATTTCTTAAAATTAGGTTTTCTCACTGCGCATTCTTCGGATACACTTGCACAGTGCGGTACGCTCTTGATTGTTCTACACTTGGCAGTGCACCTCAAAAAACATTTCAGCTTACACATTCAATCTTACATTAATACTAAACCGAGGTAGCAGAGAAAATTGGCAAGGGAGTTATAGTGCTAGCTAGTTCAGATCTTAAGGTGGCAATTGATTTTGCTTTGTAGTCGTCCTAATTCTGAACGCAGCTCTGGTTGAAAGTTTATGTGATCTGCTAGATCCCCTGAAGTTCTAGTTGCCCATCTATGGCTTGGACCAAAGCTGGGAAAAGCACTGAGTTTTGAATTACCATGCATCCTATACTTACATTCTTATAGAACTCCTCAACTCTTGAAATACTGAAAAATATTTCAAGCATTCGGCTCGTAAAGTTCTTGAAGTATTCTGAAAGTACTAAACGCAATTACGTAAAAAGTAATTCAAGTACCAAGCACCAAGCATTCATTTTAAAAAGTAATTTAAGCACAGTGAAGCGCAACGACCCCATATGTGGAGCGATGTGATCTTTTACACACTTTACTGTAGATTTAAATCAATGTGATTACAAAGAACTTCAAACTTCTAAAAAACATAATTGGAATAAAGTTGTCTTTTTGGTAACTGATAGGTATTTCAGAAATTCAAAAAAAACTTGTATTATAATACTTCTACTCCTTTTCTATATCGACTAGTCGACTAATAAAGATCTTTTAATTTTAATCCCGATGACCATGATAATAAGTTTTATGGCAAAACGACAACTTTTCATTTTGTTGTTCGTCTTGATCCAAGCTACGCTTAAAGCAGAAGTCGTACAAACCGTAGTTCAGCTTCATGAGGTCGTTGCTCATCAATTCGATGAGTGAAGGGAAAAAACTTGGTAGTTATATGAATGAAAAACCACACAAATCAAAATGGACATTTGCTCTTCGGCGGCTTCTTTATGTAGACGTCTTACATCTGTATATCAAACTTAGGGAAAACAAACAAAACAAAATTGCCATGTCGATTTGAAATTCTAGTACTAAGCCTTGACGTTTGTATTTTAATTTATTCATTCTCATTCATCTAAAAACATGTAGCACTTAAGTGGTCTACTACACAGCAACAATGTAGTTTAAAACGTTTGGAAAAGTTTTGAACCGTCAAACAGGCTCTACTTTGAAACAAGATGTTTCGCTGATTCTAAGAAATAAAAAATCTAAGCGGAATAAATAAGTTTTAATCTTTGTCGTTTTTTACACAAATGATAAATGAGACAACCCACCTACATTCCCATCCACACTTGATCAAATTCTGGTTCATTAGGAAGCGCAATTGAATTTTTGAAAGCTATCGAAATGGCACCAAAGAGTTTCGTTCTACTTCGGAATATGTCTACGGACCCACCAAAATGACGTTTCTGTCGTTTAAGATTTAAATTCTACGGTAAATCTCTTTTCTTGATAGCAGTAAAAGATAAGCGAATCGGGATTGCGGGTTTTTAAATAGACCATCGTACGCTTTCTGCACGCAAAACTTTTTAGGTAAAAAACAAAAAACGACCGCCGATTTTGGCCCTTTTGGAAAAACACCAAACATTCACCAATCACTACGAGACTTGAGTATGTCTCAGGTAATTGTCTTTAAACTAGTTTGGTGAAGGTACAATTTGATTCTTCTTTGTCTTCTTTTCAATATCATTCCGGCATTTAGGGAGAGACACCATTTTTGAGATATTTTCGGAACGAATCGTTCTATGAAGATGAAACTTTTCATGTCATGAATGGTGTTCAAGGACCGATCACGTGAATTCGGTTTGGGCGATGTTTAATTGTTTTTCGTTATGATAGTTCAGAAAATCAAATTTCGACCACTTTTAAATCATTTTAGTTGGTCATGAATGTGTCTTTTGCAAAATTTCTTTCGTCGGATACCTTCAATTATTACTTACAAAACAGCTCAAATGGTTTGGCCTTGAAAATGACCAGTTTGACTGTCAGATAAAAAGCCCCGAAGAAACTCGATCGTTGAAGGCATTGCGCCAAACTGAAACTAAACACCGCCCAAAGATAGAATTCAGAAAATCGATCAACAAGTGTTCTGAACATCAAACACTTCTTTCCTTAAATTCGAGACGAATCTGGAAAAATAATTATTGGATCAGCTGTGTTAATCTTTTGGTAATGTAAAAAAATAAGGAACACATAACATTTTATTTTCAGTAATTATTATCTTTAATATCTTTTGGTATTTGGAAATCAGAGATTAGCCAAAAGCGGTATATTTGTGTCTTTTATACCGCTGTTATATGAAACAAAAACAAAAATAAATTTTGGGAGAACGTCAATATAAACCAATCTCAGAAATACAAGTTGTCAATGCGTTTTTAAGATCTTGTTGAAATCATCGCCTAAACTAAACTTTGTAATAATTTTACTTATTCTAGTCTTACCAATATTGATCCAAATATCCAGATATGTAGCACATATAGCATACTTATGCTCGATAGACAGTACTTGTAACCAAGCTTGAACTTGTGCTCTACTCGAGTACGTTCTAATATTTTATTTTTGAGATTTAACTGGAAAATACAAACTTGTTCTTGTGCATTGAAACAGGCGACTTGAGTTCATCTTGTGAGCTGATTGTTTGCACTAAACCATGACATATTTATTAAAGCCAAGCACAGACTCACTCAGCTCAAATACTGACTCCAAATACGGGCATTACAGAACTTCTAAGAGTACTTACTTGGAAAAATCAACTTGAATACTAATGCAAAATTCATAAGCTGCCAAAACCAAAAAGTACTTGGCTTTTTTGCAAGCTCCTCATGATCGATTTTTCAATAAAGACAGATGTGGTTCAATTTTCAATTTTAGCCAATTATGTAGGACGACGATAGGAAATAATATTGCGTTTATTTTCATTCTTAAAAAAATAAATCGCAACCTCGTTGAAACAAAATTCACAATAAAGCTATAAATTTCTTGTAGCTTGCAAAGCGCTTCTGAAGGGCACTATGAAGGTATCTAAAGTGTATTCATTTTCAAAAGAAAGCTAATGTAAACAAATGCACGTGAACAAGCACTAAGCAGCTACTGCATTGGATAAGGCTTTACTGTCGCAGCCTTCTTACACTCAGCGGTCAATCACAATACTGATGCAGGACGATCACTATCTCTTGGACCTGAATTTACTGTAGGTACATGTGGATCGGCACGAACAAAGGCTATCACACCTTTAACCAACATAAGATTTGCTTGCTTAATTCTGTATGTATTAACTAACACAAAATAAAGTGAAGATTTTTATAGTATTTATACAGGAAGACTTTAATAAGAACCAAAGCATAAAAAACTGCTTTCTTGCTCTGGAATTTGTTTTTTATCTGTTCGTTGGTTACTAAAAACGTTGTTTCACTGAACCGATCTTAAGAAAACTCGTTCTTTGAGCAAGAACCAAACATTTGTTAGTGCTATATGTTTTGGTCTTCTAGAAAGAACGTACATATAACAAGTCTGTAAAATAAAGTGTTTTAGGATTAGATTTGGACGGCCAAGGCCATCTTTTTAAATGTTTAGATTTTCTGACTCGTATAAATAGCCCGTCTGGCTGTACGAACAGTTCAGACTCTTTAGATTGGTCATTAATAAGAAAAAACTACGTCTAGTGATGTCAAAATAGCCGATGTGGTTTTCTAAAAAACTATTTTGTCTTAGTACACACTAAACACTGTTTTCTACAGATCTTACCAGGAAAAAAGTATAAATAGTTTAGAAAAAAATCTCGAACCAAGATTCTTGGTAGGCATGATAATTATTATTAAATACGGTTTTGATAAATTTTTCTTTGGTGAATTCTTGCTAGCTTGTTTTGGGAGCAACAAATAGATGGAAGGGTTGGGAAAAGAAAGTTTGTCAGTACTTTCATTGGTTTTGCCTTGGAGTACTTTTGTGGTCTATAGAAAATTAATTAATCAATTTCAACTGTTTTAATGTTTCAGAATTATTAGAATGAAAAAGGAAATTAAATATCGTACTGTATTTTGTTTCAAAAGTTAGTTGCGAATAAGCAAGACTTGATGGACTCAGAAAATCAGGAGATCTACCCGTAAAGACTGGCTAGGTCAAAAAGGCCAATCGGTCTGAAAGTCCTATTTAATCTTAAAACCCCAATCTGCATAAAAAACTTTTAAAAATATTGGCAATATTTAGTGTTTCTCCCGTTAGTGTTTGGGCGAGTTTTATACTCATGAAATACTATGTGATACTTCAATTGCAATTTCTTAACTAATTCAGTCTCAATACTGTCCGATAGCACACCATTTAAAAAGAGCTGAAGAGATAATCATTCTTTGATTTATGATTTTATAAGCAAACTTTTAGAATACAGCACGCACATCTAATAAAACGGAAAGAAGCGGTCTCTGTTAAATTTTTTTTAAAGCAACAGTTAACCAATATTTTTTATTGTTTGTTACAAAAAATATTTCAGTTTATTTTATACTTACATTAATAATTAGATAAATGATTTTAAATCAAAGAAATGAACAGAATAGATGAGCTACACCTGAACATGTGCCTGGAGGGATTTCCTTGTCAGTCAACTAAAGCATTATACCTAAAGAATTTATTGTTCTGTTCTTGTCATCCGAATACAGGTTTTGTTTACATGAAAATTGAGGTCAAAATATATATATCTGCGTACAAACTCAAAACAAAACTGAGAATATATTGTACTCTATTAAATCACGGCACTGCTACAAAGGTTACATGTCAGAAAGTGCTTCCTTCTTTTTCTTTTTTCTCAGTTTACCTTCAAAATTACTTCCGTTCGTTCCTAATACATAACATATCGGGTATCAAATATCAAAATGACGATTATATTAATGTTATGGTTTCCGAAGAACAATACATGTGGACAAATCAAAATAAATAAAACCTCGATTTAATAATCCTTTGATAGATTACAGCAGGTATAACACAAATAGGCCATGCAGCTTTTTCCTTTATAGATAAAACACCCGCTGAAAAAGGTGGCGCGTATATAATTATACTGCAACATGCAAGAAGACAATAACTTCTTTGAGAGCATACAAGTGCTTCCTTTAATATTTTTTTTTACCTTTGAAACGGTTAATTATAGCTAAAAATCATCACAATTTTTATTCTTTTTATGTTTTAGATATTAGGAATACATTTTTCCTGAACACACTATGCCCCAACAACAGAAAAGAAAGAACTTAAAAATGAGCAAACTCTAAACTATGTATACGCAGTAAATGGTTTGAAGTTCAAAGATAATGAACAATAACCTCATAATGAGAATGACGTCACTGTAGAAGGACTGGGATGTTCAGGTCAAAGCTGACTGCTGACCAATAACGAAGCTGTATCCTTGCCATTGGTGCCAGGCGTCGCGACGGCGCACCTTACGCCGACGCCCAATACAATTATAATATGTAGATATTACCTGGATGCTTTCACTGTTTTGTATATGTTATCAAATTGAACATTAATATTGTTTTTTTTATCAAAATAGATTGAGCTAGCACAATTTGAAAACTGAAAATCTTTCGAGTCAAAATTAATTTTTTGAATTTTTCCGTCTGTTTTAAACTCAGACACATTTTGGAAATAACTCAAAAACATTATAATTACAAGAAATTTTTCCAAAATATCCAAAACTGAAACTTCTTGCAATTTATGCAGTCAGTATGGTAAAATATTAATAGAATTGATATGACTTTCTGCAGTTACATTTTATTTTCAATTTAATCAAGAAAATTACTTAATTTGGTTCATAAATTTTATCATCTTTACTCTTAGATAATAATCAATAAGATTTAGAATAACAAGAAATATTACAACAAAAGTTGAATTCACAGAATCTTCCAACCAAATGTTCAACACAAAAACCGCAACAGTAATTATAGTTTGTAACTTTTTTTTTCTAATTTTAAACATTGTCTTTTAAATTATATAAATATTAGTCTGGAAAGAACTACTACAACACTTCCATATTAAATGTATTGAGGGAAGTGTAAATGTGTTAATTATATTTTCCACCAAGGTCGTTAATATAAATAAACTGATAATGCCCCATACTAACTGTTAACATTGTATACCAAAAACTTCCGTGTTAACACAAAAACAATATACAAAACTAATAATTCTCTAAACCATAATTTATTGACGCTAATTTATTTACAGTAATATTTTAATAACATATTTATATTAACATCGTATTTTCAACACAACCATTATGACTTTTAGTTATAGGAAAGATTATAACTAAAGGGTCCTTTGCAACGCGTAAGGTCGCACTGCCATCGTATAAAAATAGTCACAAAAAATGATTGCCCCAAAAAAACTACAAACTAATATTTGGAATGAAAAGATATGCAAGGTACCCCCCCTTCCTTAAAAGGAATAGGGTTGCTTAAAACTACCAACATTCAACTAAAAAACTCTTAACATTAACAAAGTAAATATAGTCTTTTCTTTTTAAAAGCTATAAAAAAACAAATCGGAAGCATCTTTGTGCAACATTTTATGAATTACCAAAAGTGGAATCCACACGAAGAGTCCCAATATTTTTAAAGATAAAATCCACTGAAACAATTTAAGCGCTGGCCGTAGGTGGATGGTACCAGCGTCGGGCAGAATACTACGTCCTCCTGCCCGGGAAGTAATGTCACAGGTAAAATTCTGGGGTCGTCTGTCCATCGGAATCGAGATTTTGAAGTTGAGGCCCTTGAGGAACTCGGCTGTTCAGCTGTACCCTTTGTTTTAAGACGTCGCGTTCTTGAATCACTCTTGCTAGTTCCATTTTTGTACGATTTAATTCCATTTGCAAACTACGATTTGCTACTTCCAAATCTTGCCTTTGTTGGAGACGTTTTGATCGACAATTTTGAGCGTATCCTCTGTTTTTTAGCGTTCGCCGTTTCTGTTTGAGACGCACTACCTCTTCGCGCGGGCACCCGTGTAGCTTTTTATTTAGCTCTCGAACGGATAGAGATATCAAAAGTTCATCATTTAAAAACACTTCTTCACTACAAGTTGAATAACCACTGTTGTTATTATTGCTATTATGGTTCATACGTGGAGATAACGCGCTTCCACCACTGCTACATGATTGTGGTCTCTGATGGTGAATTAGTTGATGATGATGATTAGGATTATGATTATCTATTAACATTCCTGAAGGGATATATTCTCGACGTTCCCAATCACCACCTTCCGCCATAGAATGCATCGGTCGTAAATCTAAAGGTTGTGGTTCTGACCGGATATTGGGATAGAAACACATCATTTCATCCATAAATGGTGCAGGCCGGCAAGGTCCCGGAGACTGACTTGGTGGTGTATCTGGAGGTGTTCCGGGATCCATCATGCTCATATTTAAGAACATCGGTTGAGGTCCATATATTGAGGCGTCTTGATGTGGAGACACAGGTGGCAATCGTCGATCATCAACCCAATTCCTGCAATGTCTACCCGAGGAATCTTCAGGTGCGCCAACCCATTCAGTTTCAGGGGGTGAACGTTTCTCTTCGCGTTTCACTGTAACGTCTTCTAAATGATCTAAAACAAATTCTTGCACGTATTCCTCAGCTAAATGCTGTTCATCCTGTTCCATCCTGGCGTCACGCACCCCTAGCGTCTGCTGCATTTGTGTAAAAGCGTCGCACTACACGCGCGGAACTCGCGATTTAATATCTTGCGTGTTATTCTTGCCTGCGGCGGCGATAGAATGCGCGTTTCTACATCGACGCTGCGGACTGCGGCTGGGGGCGGCCTGCCCCGTGAACCGCCTCCTCCAGTGCCGGATAGGCCCATTTGACACCGCACCGGAAATTTGTTTATACCTCGATGGCCAGTCAACACTGCCCAGATTCGCACCATATTGTTGTTAGGTCTCGTTTTACGATCGCCATCAAATACCAAATACACGTAAGTGTCACACTGCCCTTTTATTAAAGGCTGTATAGATGCTGAAACCACAAACCTATAAAGAGATGCAGTTATCTGAAAAAAATCCGATTTTCAGAAAATTAAATTTTGCAACAAATTAATGTTCTAACTCAATTTAATTAATTAGTGTGGCGATCTAATGCTATTTGAATAATAATTTACAATATAAATTTGAAATTGGAGTGATACATAAAAGATTTTTTTAACATAAATAATACTTCACTCCTTTAGCCGCCTCTGTAATTTCATGACGGTTTTTCGTCTTGTACCTGAAATTGGAATCACTCTCTATTTCATGCAAGTGTTTTTACCATACTTGCATTGGTTCCAGTACGTTCTATAGGTAACGCATCTAAAAATATGAAAATATTAATATTAAAGTGAAATTCTTTAAATTCTTACAAAATCACATTTTTGGAGTTTATAATGTTAACTGACGAACAGAAATCAGTAAAATTTAGACTATACTCTTATTCAAGGGGATTGACCCTTTTGTTTTTTTATCGTTTTCGACGAAATAAAAAAATCTAAAGTAGATTTATGTGCAAAATAAGATTCTTCTCTACAAATAGAAAAAGATAAACTTCCTTAATTAAGGAAAACCTTCTAAAAGGAAAATATACCCTTTTTATTATTGAATGATTTTATTATATAAACATAACGTAAATAAAATTTGTTCCGATTGTTTATTTGGTTATCTTTGATGTAAATAAATCATTAATAATGGCTTTAATGATTTCAGAAATTAATGTAGGTTAACAGTGTGTCGAGTATATTCTACATTACTTTCAGATCTTTCAGATCTTTCAGTGCGTTTTCGGTAACAATATACAATTATACATGCAGTAATGTTCTATCGAAGTCTGAACGAGTTTCATTAAACCTTTTATGAAAGCTTTTGATTATAACGCTATAACTGTTACATAACTTTAAAACCCTATCGTGAATAGAAAAAGTTTTTCCCAAAATTTGTACGTCAAAATAATAATTAATATGAGATTGGTAGAGATTCTAATTTTTTGCAAAACATCATATAAAAAATTAAATTGTTCACTTGATCTTTAGAGGGGCCTTTTTTAAAACTGAAAAATTGTTTACAAATTTCAGAAATTATGTTTTATTTCAGTTTTCAGAAATATCTTACTTGCTAAAATAGATTTAACAAAACTGATAAGGACCAGAGATCAGATCGTCATAACGTCAAAACCCGGTTAGGATGTACCATAGGTGTTGGATGTCGTTCCGTACAAATTTTCATGCATAATATTATTGTATTTTACTTTGCAGATTTAACTGCTCAATTTGTAAAACGTACCAACCTTGTTATTGTAATATTTCATTTTAAAATAATTTATTTTAAAATTTTATTCGTAAAAAAATTTGTTCTTTTCAAAAGCCGTTTTACAAATGATGACCTGAGAACTACGTTTCTTAATAATAAGGCTTTATTAAAACCTATTGATTTTATCATAATTTTGACAAGTCTATACAGTGTGATTTAAAAAGAAGGGAACACTCAATAACTTTTTTATCTTGCGATTGACAAAACAACGGTTAAAGAGTTTGTTGTCTATTAGCGTGTGTGCTATTTGGTGGCACTTTCAAATATGTTTTTGCATTTCCGATTTAACTGCACATATAAAATTTTATAGAATGTTTTGCTCTAAATCATTATGCAACATCTATAAAATTTTATATGTGCAGAATGAGAAAAACATGGAGCATCAAAAAATGCCACAAGAAATACAGATGGTTGTTTAAAAAACCAAAGTTGTGTTCATTTCCGGTTTAAGCGGAAATGCAAAAACATATTTGAAAGTGCCATCAAATAGCACACACGCTCACAGACAACAAACTATTTAACCGTTGTTAAATTGTAGATAAGATAAAAAAGTTATTGAGTGTTCCTTCCTTTTTGAATGACACTGTATACTAGACATGAATGTATTTTACACTGACTGTCATTCAAAAATTAATATTTCGAGAATTGCAAACATAAAGATGCCCTAACTTTTAATAAAGATTGGTCTCTATATTTATTTACTGAAAAGTTGTTTTTACCTTAGTTTTCACTTAACTTTTAAGGCAGATATTCTGTCTAACCTTTAACTAAACTCTTCGTAAAGGTTAAATACAGTGATGGTAAGATACAATAATATTTTATCTAGATACAGATATAGATAAATAAATGCTCATTGTATCTAGTAACAGATACAAGATACATTTTCATAATTATATCTAGATTCAGATATAAGATGTAATTATCATAGCTAGATACTTTGTATCTAGATAATACCCATTATTGAATATAGCTTACTACAAAGGAACTAGAAACTTCTAAAGAACAAACTAAATTAAAAAATAAATTTTTGTTAAGATCACTTTCTGAAGAGAATTTACAAAATTCATTGCCATAAATTATCTTTACCTGGAAAGGGTTAACAAGAGCAGGTTTAAAAGTGAAACTATTCACAAAACTGCAAAATTTTCTAATTATCCAAGTAAAAATATACATCTGCCATAAAGATACAGCTGAAATGTATCTAGTTACAGATACAAGATACATTTTCATAAGTATATCTAGATTCAGATACAAGATGTAATTATCGTATCTAGATACAGTATCTAGATACTTTGTACCTAGATAATACTCATCACTGGTTAAATATTAAGAGTAAGGACAAGTGTTTAAATGCAGAATTAGAGTTTTATCAAGTTCACTTTAAATTCTGTTCATTAGTACAAGATTTTACCAAATACGTAGATAGTACATACATCAGTTTTTTTCCATGTTGGTTTCATAGGACGACCTTGGTTATTCGTGTAGTATTATGTATTCATAATCTAACGTGTATTGAGACGTGTAGTAGTTGGCAAATCTCGATTATCCCAATTTTGTTTAAGGTAGTACCGTCGGTTTTAGAATTCCTGTTCAGAATTTAATAAAACTTGGCATATTGGTAGATTCTAATAAGATAGTGAACCAGTTAAATTTTTAAAGAGCTACAGAGAACCAGTAAGAAGCTATTAATATTTAAAATTTTATGCCTTTAACATTGAGCCTTATGAGAAATTGCAGATTTTATTTTATTTCACAAAAAGTACCGTTCAGATTTCAATAAAAACGGGAAAAAATGAAAGAAAAAAGATTTTAAACATTTTAGACACTTACAAACAGAGTGACAATAGTAATTAGCAAATAATTAGCAAAAATGTACTTTTTATTTCGTTGTTGATTAGATGTGGCAACGTCGAAAAAGAGGTTATAACGCGCGCGAAATTTAAACATGCATGCAATGTGACAATATAAATTTATAGAAATTTTTTATTACAAATAATATGAACGAGGTTTTGTTAATACAAATATATTTATTAGATCAAATAACTTATAATAAAATATGTAATAAGATATAATTAATTAAAATAAAAACATTTTTTCTAATATTTTTTTTTAATTTATTTGCTAATGCAACCTGTTGCGGTATTTTCTCGTATTTTTTTGGGTTACTCTTTTACCTTTCCAATGAAATATTTTTTAGTGTGTTTTAATGATTTTGACTCTGCATTTGGGCAAACACATGTGAAAAGCCGATAACTTGTGAGTGTTTGCGCAATAGCTTTTTGCGCAGTGTTTAATATTTTGAGTGAAACAGAGTTACTGTAAACATACCTCTGTCTTTTCCCTTTATCGCAGCGTTGCCTGATCTAAATACTATGGAAATCAAACGAGCTAGTGCACACATTTGACACTTGCAGTATCGACGGTACTACCTTAACCAACAAGCTACTTCATCTGAGATTACCTTAATATTGCATTGTTAACCAAGGTAATTTGATATTGATAACGAATCAAAATATGGCGGTCTACATTATTCAGATAATTGAACTTTTACTGTAAATAATTGGCAAACTTCCACCATTACTTTAAGTCTCGAAGCTTCTAATAAGATATCTTTCTAGGGTATTTCTCAACAAGCTAAATCGAAAAGTAGGTTCATGTGAGTAGCTACACTCAAAATAACAAACTACTGAAACAACGCAAATTCTTTTATTTTTCTAGTTACATGAAGATAGTTTTACACCATGAAAGATAATAATGATTATATCTAAAAAGGTTTTTTTACGAGGTGAACTAGTAGATGATCTAATAATCTAAATTTTGAATATAATATAGCTGTAACCGCTATTGTTACTGCCAAAAAGGTTCTAACTCTTTTACCAAACATTTAAGGTAGCAGCTCCGGTAAAGTCCGATTCAAAAATAAATTCTCGTGTAAACGTAAAATAGTTCGAACATCAGTAGTCAAGTGTTCATTATTTTTGTTAGAAACTGTATACTATACTCAGACACATAACTACATGAGCCAGACGCTCATTGACATACCCCTCTACTTACCAAGAAATGCTTAAACTTACATAATTTAAAAATGTTTATCTTTTCAACCAATCGGGCAAAAACTTTTTTTTTTTATTTAAAATATTCATAATAAACTAATTTATAAATAAGTTGTTTTTTGAAAAAATGTATAGAAAAGTTTTAAAGTTATAAGGGAAATATATAGCTTTTAGTTAACTGATATATGCAAGACGTGTAAAAAGTGCCAACTGTGATTGTGAATATCTCCTCTATTAAACGGGCTAAAATTTTATATTTTAGCTATTTGCTAAGAGATGGTTATTCTTTATGTGTACACGCAATTTCATTAAATTCTATAGAAAAATGGGTTTTCAGAGATACTACGTTAAAGGTATTATATAAAAGTATCGAGTGTTCTATGAAATTTAATGAAATTGCGTGTACACGTAAAGAATAACCTTCTCTTAGCAAATAGCTGAAATTGAAAATTTTAGCCCGTTTAATAGAGGAGATATTCGCGATCAAAGTTGCCACTTTTTTACATACTTTGAATGTACCGGAGATACTACCTTAAGGAAGAAAATTGAATTTTAAAACTGCATATTTAACATGGATGCTTATGGCCAAAAAATCGATTTTAACGATTGAAATATTTGTGGAATAGATGAAAATTATTATTTTAAAAGTTCTATCAAAAGGAAATAGTTTATCAAACCAATTTTAACTATAAAAAGCAGAGGTAACCGATAATATAATAAAAATAATTAAATTTACATTTTTTAAAAATTTAAAGTTTTGCATTATGGCGACTCAAAATAGCAGTCGCTAAAATAAATTAAACAATCTGGTAGTTTTGGTTTGAACACAGAATTCAATAAATACAGTGGGTCCACGGATGGAATTGACAAGAGAAAAAACTTTTTTATAAATGTTTTTAAAACAAAATGTCACTCTTGATAAAATTTTCTACTTGTTTCAAAACCTCCAATAATGGTAATATAATTTCGATGTTACTAACAATAATCGAAAAAATTTTAAAAACGCATTATTTTAGAATAAAAAATGACTAAGTTCCAAATTTACTCAAAAATCAGATTGCCGTGTTTCAACTGCACTCGCAAAAAAAGCTAATGGGAGACCAAATGGATCATTAGCTACAATCTACGTTGCGAGAGTTATCTATAATTCACCAAATCTGAAGATTTATAAGGTTCCTGACGATATGTGTGATCACCCGATGATCACCATTAAATTTCCATTAGAGGTAGCGACGATCGTGCTTTTCTCGTATACGAGGGTTGCTATTTATATTTCTGGCCTAACAATGAAAAAACAAGTATTTATGATCGAAACTAGTTTTATTGTTTTTCAAAATATTCTCCATTAAGATTGATACACTTTTCCATGCGTTTGAACCAATTTTCGAAGCACTTTTTCTATTTTGTTTGAGGCAGCTCCAAAATATACGTTTTCAAACAAAAAACGGCTTCTTCTGGTATTGAAAATCGTTGACCACGTAGTTTGTTCTTGATGTACGGGAATAAAAAGAAGTCATTGGGTGCCAAATCAGGGCTGTATGGTGGATGGCCCATCAACTCGACCTTCTGGCTGGTTAAATATTCAATTGTTTGAGCAGCGGTGTGAGAGCTTGCATTGTCATGATGAAGAATGATTCGCCTCTTCTTTGAATTTTTCCGAATTTCTCCAATGACTTCTGGCAAACAAATGGTTGTGTACCATTCAGAGTTGACCGTCTTACGTTACTCTAACGCCACTGTTGCCACACGACCGGTAATGCCAAAGAAACAGGCAACCATTTGCTTCGATGTGCTTCTTCCGCGAACAACTTTTGTTGGATTTGGCTCGTCTTGAAAGACCCACACAGTTGATTGCTGTTTTGTTTCGGGGTCATATGCGTAGATCCATGATTCGTCACCTGTGCAGATGTTATACACAGCCTTTGATGCACCTTTCGCAAATTTTTTCAACATTTCAATGCACCAGTCGACGCGAGCCTTCTTTTGAGCATTGGTCAGGTTATGCGGGATCCAACGGGAACAAATTTTTTTTACGACCAAATGATCATGTAATACCTTGTTGATGCTAGTCATACTAATGCCCAAAGATGCCTCAATCTCACGGTATGTCACATGACGATCTTGTTTAATCAGTTCACGCACAGCATCGATGTTTTAAGGCACAACGACAGATTTTGGACGGATTTCGTCCTGGAGTGAACATCGGCCACGTTTGAATTCACTATACCAGTTTTTTACAGTGCTGTAGGATGGAGCTTCATCGCTATATAAGGTATTACGTTCATTGATGCACTCTTGTCGTGATAATCCACGTCGAAAGTTATGAAAAATAATTGCACGGGTCAATTCCATTTTTTACTAGGGAATGCACGTTTCAATTAACTGCAAACAACACTAATCGCACTCAAATGACAAAATGTTGTGGTTGAGGTTATGTTCAACAATGTAAAGTTTACACCGGAAATGTCAGCTGACGCCTGGAAACAGTCAGTGTTGCCAAGGCCAGAAATATAAATAGCAACCCTCGTATGAAACCCAGAGTCAAATTCAAGAATCTTATTCTCACCTTATTCTCATTTTTAAACCTACTCCTCAAATTCAAATTCACTTGAGTCACTTATTAAATCTTGCAAGTTGAGTACAAGTTAAGTATAAATCGAGCAACATTTAAAGAACAGGATGACCATCATATCAATTTAAGTCAATAATATCTTTTTTTTTTGTAAATTATGGATGTCGAATTTTGGAAGGATTTTTCTTAATTCGTTCACTATATGGGTGAAGAATTACAAGTTATACCGAGGTAAAACATTTCAAATTAGGTAATGTACATTGCATAGCTATTTTCATAACTTATTATTCATGAAGTCTACTGAAAGAGATTGGTTAAAGATTTAGCTAAAAGTGGCGGGTTTTGATTAATATCCGAATGGACTAGCTCAATAATATGAATCTTCTAGAAATAAGATTCAAAACATTATATTGGCTTTAGTGTATAGCTTCAAAATAATTCACAAACCAGAAGAGGATTGTCAGTACTTCCAACTATTAAATTATGTATAGCTTTACGATTTTATGCAAGTGGAAGTCATCAAAGTATATCTGATGTTTTGGCAATAAAGTCAACCTCATGTTGCTGGATTGTGAATAAGGTATGCGAAAAATTGTCTAGGAATTTCGAAAAATTTATAAAATACCTAGTACACAATAAACTATTGTTGTAAGTCTAATAGAATTCTTTGAAATTGCGGGATTTCCTAGAGTAACAGGTTTCATCGATGAAACTCACATAGAAATTAAAAGCCCTAGTGGAGATAATGCTAAAGTATACCTGAAATATATAGAAATAGAAAATATTGAATGTCTTTAAATATATAGGTAGAGGCAGGAGCAAACATGAAGATTTGTAACATTGCAGTGCACTGGCCAGGTTCTGCACACGACAAAGAATTTTTGATATTAGCGCATTAACTAAAGATGAAATGTGAACATCAAGAAATACCTGGAATTCTACATGAGGACAATGCTTACCAACAAACAAGATATATGTAGTACTACACATCAGTGGCCAACTCTTAAATGCAACTTGAAAGAAGATACAATTCTTCACTGCGCCGAACTAGAAATGTTGTAGAACGGACAATTATTGGAATATGAAAAAGTCATTTTCAGCATTAAATTACAAATAACGGATCACTACACGTATTATTGTTGTTACAGCTGTACTACATAATATCGCCAATGAAGTTAATGAAAGACTTCCTCCATTAGATAAACAGCATGTACAGAGAGAAATTCCTGTCCTTTCGAGCATCTTCGGGAAAATATTATTATGCTTTTATTCAAAGATATCTTTGTTAGAATATTACTGTATTGTAGAAAAATGGTTAACAAGGAATTAAAAAGACCTAGCTATAAAATATTTTTCAAAACACCACAACATGTCAAACACGCATCATTACTAGTAATAAAAGTTATTATTTTTTGCCTTAAGATTTTTTCGCAAAAAGATCTACATTTGTTGACCATGAATGTGAAATTTAAGATTAAGAAAAAGGTCCCCTTACGTATGGAGTTAGCAAAACAATAAGGTATTTGTTTATTTCGAATACTTTGTTGATTTGAATAAAGTGTAAATCTTTTGCTTGACAGTCATAATTATAAACAAAATCTACAATGCCCTCCGGTTCTTCAATAAGAGCGTACTATGTTATAAAGGATAAAAAGCGCAAAAGTTAGATCTTTTTTTTACAATTTTCCTTATTAAAATAAAAATGTTTAGGAACAACTAATTTAATCCAACCTTGGTTTTACATCCTCTGTTATTTAAAATTAAATGTTTAAAGTTAAAAAGGGCCCAGTAATTACCTGTTTCAAAAAACAAACGTTACAACTGCCCATGTAATGTTAGTGTATTTTTTGGACGAATTTCTTAATAGCAGGTGCAACATTCATGGGGTTTTTGTGCACAATTTCTTTTTAGAAAGTTCTATTAATCTATTGGATTGAAGCAACAGCAGTATAAAATCTGAAGTCTTGTTCTTAAGACTTGTTGGTGTAACGCCCATTTCTAGTAAAGGTTGCACCCATCTCTTTTGCAAATGTAGATCTGATTACTTGTAAGTAACTTTTCTTGCCTAGTTTTTAGATATTGATATTGTATGATTTGTCAGTTAACTGCATTGTTTTTTACCTTATAATTTCTTTTACTTTTACAAAAAGTTTGTCGTTTATATAAATAATTAAATAAACAATTAATAAATTAATTGCGTTAATTTATTGGCTAATAGGTTATGGATCCAGCACGCTTCCACTGCGCGCTTTCTCTTTGTGTAAAAGTCACAGTATCTAATGATCTTGTTTTACGTTTCATTATTTGGACAAAAAAAATGAATTGTTTTTGTATTGTTACAATGTGAAAACTCTCATACACTTAGTCCACTTGGTCAAGTTTGTTGCATAATTATTGTGCAATAAACCTCTACAACTGTTCTATGTGAATTGAAGAAATGTTGAATCAGCGATGAACATTATACCCTGCGGTTTGCTATTTCAAAATTGAGAGTCCATGAAATGACTTCAACAACGCTGTTTCTTCAATTTAGCACTTGACTGCATTAGTCGCCTTAATTTGGCTAATCTTGGGACTACTTACATTGGTACTAACATTCGTTAACATATGAAGAGCTTAACACTAGAGTCATGCTTTTTGATTAACTTCTATTACTTACTTATCACACTTTTTATCATAGTGTAAAAACTGTAAGAAGGTTGGTGTCAAGATCTTGAAAGAAGATACTTAATCTATATATCTATATCATCCAGAGATTATACGTGGATATGGATACATCTTTGTCGGGGTTTTATGTATATTTATCCCAAAATGAAGTGTTAAAACAAAAACCTCTCCAAGATTTGTAAATAATAGTATCTACAGCTTGCTCCAAGATTCGATTTAAACTCCATATGGTGAGTTACTGCAAAGAAGGTTGTAGTCATACAAACCTCGGGAATATCCATCTTAAATTCAGCTAAATTAAATCCAATGATTAAGGTTTTTCAATTTCATTTTTAACAAGTGGTAAAATAAAAGCGTTTAAAGCTTATTATTTAATTTCTCAACACAAAATTTTGAAATCTTTTGGTATATTTCTCTGACATCGTCAACAATGTCATTACGAACGGAGATATTGACTTCTTCAAATGCTTTTTTCGTTAGATGCATCATTTTCGAATAAAATTGCAATTTTAAAAACCTAATTTTAATTAAATTGTAGACCCAGAAAAAGTTATTGTGGAAACTATTTGTTAATAATTATTAAGTACTACCAGAGAGGAATTATTCCCTCTATGGTACTACTAACGCTTTTATCATACGAAGATGATGAGATCAAATATAAAATTTGATTATAAAAATGCATTCCTTAGATTATTTAGTTTATTTAATAAATAAAATATTTATTATGTAAATATTGAGATTATAATGATAAAATAGATCTTAATATAATAATAAAAAATAAAGAAAGAAAAAATGAAAATAAAGTTTTAAAAAGATTAATTTGTTTTTCTCTTTTAGTAAATATTCTGATATTAACATGACAAAACAAAAACACTTTATCGACTATTTTTACTACGCTACTGCAATAATGAATTAAAAATCTTTTAGAAAAAACAAAAAAATTAAGAGACTCCAATATTAGGAACAAAGAAAACCAATCTAAAACAAAAATCTTTTCTGCTGTTTTCAGTAAGGCTTCTCTAATAATAATAATTGATGTTTTCACTTTCTAAAATATGTTTACACGTAGCATTTCACGCAAGAGTTTAGATATATTTGTAAAATGCAAACGCAGACAATATAAGTAAACTTACTTCTTGCAAATCTGAAACTTTATTGCAGAATCGGTGAAAACTGCATGCCTACAGTTCATTTACATCTATGGTAGTACATTTAATGTTATCGAGCGTATTGTTCAAATAATCCCCGAGTATTATTTGTTCACAATTAAAATTTTAAGCATGTTAACCCTTTAACCCTACATTTGTTAATTTGTTAGTGGAATAACGAAGAGAACTGCGGTAATTACATAATAGTTCGTTTGAGTTGGAAGCACGTAAATTCCCCTTGTTTTTGAACTAAAACAATAACCAAACTATATTTTTAAACTTGAAACGAACAATTGCCGTATAATTTTAAAATAAATTAGTCTAATAGGTTGGTTACTATTTGATTGATACTGACAAAAAAATTTACAGATTTGGTAATAATTTTGGGATAATGAACTTATTAATTCTAAACAGTGTATGTTATATACAATAATTTTCAATAAGCATCTCAAAAGAATAACTCGTTTAATAAAATGCAAAACCAGGCTGTGTCCAATTTACTCATATCTTGTTCAAATACAAATGGAAGAGCGCTAGGGGTTGTTCCAAAACCCCCTATCCATTCTATTCAGAACAATACCATATATTACAACGAAGCAAATGACGGAATACATGTTGACTTATTAGCTAATCTCCACAAAATGACAACGATTATTTATAAAGTCGCCCCTTGGGACGTATGAATTGACATCTCGACGACACTGTAATTCCTTTATTATTAGGCCTGCATATGATATTAACAACGACCTGTTGCACAGTCTTCCACACTAGATTTTACTAGCTATTTTGCATAAATTTTACTATTTGTTTAGAAATGTTTATCTACAAGGGATTATTATTAAATTGTCATCAGTTTTGTGTGATCCCATCAATATAGTATTCAGTTTACAGTTGTTAAATTATGTATATGTAGTATGCTCTTTCAATCGGCTGCTATTTTTGGGTTTCGCTAAATATGGAGAATCGCATTTTTAAAAATTTATCAATTTCATTCATTTATTTTGCTTAAGTTTGTAGATATTAAAATTACATTTTGTAAGAAAGTTTATTTTATAATAGCCAACCATTTTTTAAATGTTTTATAAGCTGACAGTTTGTTGTAACCATTGTTTTCTATTCTATAGTATTTTTGATAGTGTGTCATGTTCAATCAAGTGATTCGAGATTTTTTACGTTTTATTGCTGGCGTTGGATTGTAATTTACATCAGCATAATGCTTCAAGTTATCCATGTACAGTAAACGTGAAATACCGACTCTAGACCTTTGTATATATCCTTAATAAAATTCTACTTCACTAGAGTTGAGCAAAGACGATAAAGAATTAATACACTGACAAGAATCTCCTTTAATATTGTGAAAATAGATATTTTAGCCATAACTGGTCTTCAAGAACTGTTGTTTAAGTTTTTTCCAATGTTTTCGATTAAGTCTTGTATAGAAATTGCCAATTCGGCATATCCCAGTTCAGTATTTTCTTTATCGATGGTCCTACTGTTCTGGCTTTCCTTTCCATGTTTTGGTCAGTGTTCATTCCATGTTGTGGAATCACAGACGCGCACGTCTGTGGTTGTAAGAAGGGCCATTTGTAGTTACCACTACATTTCTACATCAGTAACTGCTAAGTCTGTACATCACCCCATACGGCGAGCACTAGCTGCGGGCATCCATCATAACCAATATACGATATTGTATAGTTCTGATTATATGTATTGCTCCACACCATCGATGTCTTAATATAGCCGGCACCGACACCTTACATCACAGACGACGATTCTATCTACTAGACTGGCAACGACGCTGTAGACACAAACCGCTTCTAGTTATCACCAGTATGTCTTGCCAAAACTGTGCATTGCACTTTCATCACCATGATTACTGAATATAGCACATTTCTTTCACATATCAAGAAATTGTTATGTACACATTACAATGATTTTTGTTCTCTTTCAGAATTCCAATAATTGTTCTCATAAAATATTTCAGTTCTTCTTTTTTCACAAGCGTACAAGCCATCTTTTAATTGCAAATTAGGTTAAATCAAGGCAATCATTGTTTCTGATGTCAAGACTGACTTTAAGAGATCCAGGCTATCGAACTATCATCTGATCTTAATCCTCGGTATGCAGAGACCAAGATAGTGTAACATAAAAATTTATTCTGCAGATGCAAGTTTGTCACATATGTCTAGGTCTAGTAGACTTCTTACTACATAATATACTGAACAAGTAGTAATTCCGTTTATGAAATGAGGCGTGTTCTACCGACACAGTAGTTTTAAAAGTACCTAACACAAAATATGCTTGAGATGTCTACCTTACCTTATAAGAACTTATTCTGGTCCGTTCCCTTTTACTAATATAAATTAAACTGTATATGATAAAGAGAATTTGCCATAGGGAGCAAAAGTAGTATAGAATTACAGACACTTTAAAAAGAGAAGCAACCAGAAAGGTTTCCAAAGACAGACTGCGTTATTTAATTCTATAAATTACTCTTTTAAAAAAGATTTTGCTGGTTATGTGACATTCACTATCGTGACTCTCACTGTTCTCATCTCTGAACTACAAAACAATCAATCTTGAAAACTGCTAGATGGGACGGAGGAAGACTCAAAAATCTTGTTTCAGGTCGCATTGTTTATGCACCAAAGCAAACGTTTCTTTGAAATTAACTGTAAAGTTTGCTGACATCGAGAGTGATTTTTAATTTCTATCAACATGTAGGATATCCAAAGGAAGTTTCAGGAATCGAGGGTTCCAGGGTTAATTGAATTTCAACTATTAAAATAAGTTTTGAAAGAATTTAGACCATGTCGGTTACTGATTTTGATTTTGACAAATCTGTAGTTTTTGAAAACGGGACATGTCCAACAAAATAGTCTATAAAAGAGTAAAGTTAGATTTTATTAAGTATCCATAATGGGAACACAAATAATTGACACTTTTACAGTTAGTAATCTTTATTTGAACAATGGTAGCTGGTATGCCAATACGATATTGCAAATATGTCTTTGATGTTGTTGACCAAAAAATAGTAGAGGAATGTTTTAAAATAGCTTTTGTGTAAGAACCCAAAATTCATTAAGGTGCCATTGAGAACTTTAACAAACACAGTAATGGCTTGGTTCTCCAGACACTGTTATACTTGCCGCGTTGAATAGAGAGGGTAATCACGCCCAATTCCCATGATATTATTTCCAAAAAATGGGATAATCCTCTCAAGTTTATAAGTTGTCTACAGAGCCCCGTTTACGCCACTCAACTTGTAAACAACTTGCCGATGTGAGAGAATCTTCCCTTTTTTGAAAATATCACAAGAATTGCATGTGATTACTCTGTCTATTCGGCGCGGCAAGTAGGTATACTTTCAGATCTTTGTTTCAAAGCTATGATCTAAATTAAAAGTGACATTTTGTTTAATTATTAAAAATGACGTATACCACGTGTATACCACGGGCTACCACAGTGATTCAAGAAACGGAGATCTGCTTGAATATTTATTCTTGAGAGGATCTTAAAAAGTTTTATAACATTTTAACAAAATTTGTTAAAAAAAGATTTTGCCTTAAAGGTCCTACCCACAAAGTCCAGAAGCTCCAAAGAAGTCTGACCAACCCAAGCAGCTACCTCCTTAGATTATTCTTGAAGAGATACATTTTGGCAGTAGCAACGCCTATACTGATTTGTAAGCACGCTATCTCTCTTGTCTTCAAAATTCGTTTTTTATAAGTCACATGCTTTAGCTTTTATTTAGAAAACCAATAAAATGAAAAGAACTTATAAGCAAATTACCTTCATATATCATTATATTTCAGTAAAAAGTTCCCGTTGTTGTAATGTATTATTACTTAATGTCTTAATATAACATTTATTAGATAAGCAGTTTGACTTTTTTTTAAATAATTGAGTTTAACAGAGAAAAAGAACCTAAAGCCGATTTAATCTTATTATTATTTTTATTTCTGTCTACTGTCTGCCTATAAATATAATAATAATAACAATAATAAGAGAACTTGACCAAACGCTTTCAAAAATACAATTGGAAAATTTAATAATATTCTTACAAAGTCTTCCTCATACGTCAACTAAATATAAACTTTGCAACTTTGTATTCAACGTAATAATTACAAATACACATGCATGATTTATCTGATTTTTAATTCTGATTATCAGTCTACAGAGACAGTAGGATGCCATGTGTAAACTTTTAACCTTCATTTTATCAATATAAAGGTTATTTTGCTTACGCAACAATTTAACACTAATATTTCATGAATAATTAATTAATAATGTAATGACTGTATATTTCTAAATTTATTTATTGTGATTGATTTTATTGTAGAATGTACTGTATAGTAAAATTAAAATTTCTCAACGTTTTTTTTTTGGCACCAACAGGTTCTATTGGTCACGCCTAAACTTGTCTAACCACATTTTCAGTAAAAGAAACAGACTCATTTCTAGCTCTGGATTTCGTTGAATTTTCCTTGAAGATGATCCTTTCTTCTCAGGACACTATGCAGTGTTTTTATTGGAATTAGGTATGTTTTTCTTGATTCTTATTTTATTTTATGGAAGATTCTTTGCAGGTTTTGGTCGTCATTTCGAAGAACCATGCGTACCTTCGCCGCTATTTATTGACTTATTTTTAGAATTTATCTGAAACTTTACCTATATTATCTTTTGCGAACATACATTACCTATCTTGAAATTTCCCTAAGTTTCAAGTCCTTCTAAAGCCCTTCTTTCAGACTTTTAAAAACTCCAAGGGTTTGGTGGCCGAAAAAAATTCATTTTGGTAATCAGCATAGTACTACTATATCAATTGCAAGTACCTATTGTCAGGATCTCTGATTTCGTTTATGGATCTTTCTTTGTCACTTACTGTTTCCGACTATCTATAACGGTTCATACGTTTACATTAGATTTAGGGCAAGTTTCTTGCAATGTTTGCAGTGCTTGACCAATCTATGAAGAAATCTAAGCTTCATCTTTGCATTTATGCTTGCTTATAGTAGCTTATTTATTTATTTATGACATGATGCAATACTAAATAAGCACAGTCCTAGAAGTTTATCCAACAACTTGAAATTAAAACAAAAACATTTTTTTCTTCCAAATTGCTTTTGTTTTCAAATGATACCATAACCATGAGTTATATGGTCCCTAATTTGTGTGGTAGTGACATAAGCATTTCAGATAATAAATGCACGTTATATTGATTGCATTGTTAATAAATTAGAATAAAAATTTTATATTTTTTACGAAATCTCCATATCACGTGAGGTGTGCATTCACCGTTCAAATGTCATATTCCATAAATTGTATAACTTAAGAGTGTAATAAAATTACTAATGACTTATTGATCTCAAGCCGCAATTAAAATGTAGCAGTCTTCGTTAGTGAACCATAAATAAAAGTAGCTCTTATCAAGAAGCGTGTGGCTTTACTGTTAACTTTGGAACCTTTCTCTATATTTGACTTTAATTTTCTTTATTTGTTGTTCTTGTTTTTGATATTTCTTTAAAAAAGCACATCATCCTGTTTTGGAAATATTTAAGTTTGTGATATTAGTATTTTTTTCAATTACCACGATCAAGGTCAATAATATCGATTTAATGAAATCAGAAAAGATTACAAGTGTAATTCTTCTATACTTTGCAATTTGTTATCATAAATAACAATAATGTGTTAAATTCCAGCTTTTAAGAACGTCCGTAGTATAACAATCGAAAGAGTCTTTCGGGTGAGGAAAACAAGGAGGAAATGTGTCACATTCATAGACAATACTATAATAAAATAAAATACACAGTAGGTAACAAAAATGCAGGTAACATTAGGCGGCAAATACGATAGCAACCTATTGATAAAAAACTTCTTATACTTTCTGTAAGTAGCAATGCAATGTTTTCAAAATACAAGATACCTTTTTGCAGTTTTTACATGCCAAACGACAAATAAAAGTAATAAGTAGCTAAAACATTTTTCTAGACATAAACACACATTGAAGTATCTAAAATAATTCTATTCTGACAATCAGCACATTTCTGTAGCAACTTATAAACTAATACATGTCTCTTAACATCACGTACTATAAAGAATAAGTAACTAATGCGTTTTGACAACCACTTGATATTTCTTCAATTTTACTTCAAGTTACTAAAATGCCTAGCGTGACACAAAATGTCTTCCATTTGGCTCCTTTTGGTCGAGAATGGGAATTTTAGGAAGGCTAAAGACAAAAATGAATTAAGAAGTACTAAATGAATTTCATGAAAATTATTATTCTAATTTTTGCATTGAATAGACTAGCGCTGAATTGGGGTGCATTTTGATCTTCTCAATATCATGATCATTCTTTAGTTATTTTAAGATGGCAATAAAACTACAACTCTTCAGCTCAGGCAATATCAGCAGACGCTTAAAGAAGACTCATCTTTAGTTTTATCAATTTCGATTCAGGCAAAAACTAAAAATCTGTCTGTACAGGGTGGTTCTCAACTTTTTTTTCCTCTTAAAGGGTAAAAGGGAGGCATGAAAGAAACTGATTTATGGTTAATTGCATTAACAAGATATGCATAATTTCGAAGATATAAAACTTGAAATAATTGGAGCCACCATTTAATATCTGAAAGTTTTCGCTAACATACTCAGTAGGAATAGCTCATATAGCCACTTTGATTTTGACCATTTCTGCCTCAAAGTAACTAACTTTGTAGTCGCCTTTTACCTTTGAACAAAACTTGTCTGAGTGACGTACTGTCATTTCAATGCTTTACTAACTTTAATTCCATCATCCTGTACCCATTACGTAGTGCCAAAGGTTGGTAATTGATTAAATCATTTTCCATAATTTTCCATTTTGTGCTGAATTGAAGAATGTATATAAATAGAGGATTTGTAGACATGATAATACTTCACGATGAAGCACCACACAATGCTACTGGAGCTGCACGATTGCATGCAGAGCATTTTCCCAATAGAGGGCATTCTACATCTCCAACGTTTCTGTCTCTAATTCAAAGAACACGTACCTTGGGCGAATTGGAGCCACAACAAGGACATGAGGGAGGTCCTTCAGCAAACAGGCAAGCTATTGATGATAAACTTATGGATTTAATTAAAAAAGATTTCACTCTAAGCACGCACCAAATTGCACGGGAAGTAAATACCTCACAATCTACTGTTAAGCGGACGATGCACGAAGAGTTACTGTACTCGTGCCACGTGCAGGGTGTACAAGTTTTAGTGCCAATGAACTATGAATACCGCGTTTAATTTTGTGAATGGATCTTGGAACAGAATCTGAGGAATGCCAACTTTCCGATGACTGTAGCGGCTTGTGATGAATCCATCTTCACAACAAACGGAATTATAAACTTCCACAATGTGCACTACCAGGATGTAGAAAACCCTCACATCATACACAGATCCAATAATCCGCAGAAATTTTCAATCAATGTTTTTGCTGGAATTGTAAATGATATGTTAATAGAGCCATGACTGGAAGAGTATTTAAATTGTTAGATGTTTCATTAGATGTCTTTCGGCGTATGTGGTTCCTACATGATAGAGCTCCCCTACATTATGATAGAATGGTAAAACAACATCTAAATATATCATTTTTCCTAGTCGATAAGTCGGTCGTGGAGGCTCGATTGCTTGACCTCCAATATTGCCAGATTTAAATCCGGCAGATTTTTATTTATTGGGACATATGAAATCATTGGTTTAGCTGGAGGTCGTAATTTTGAACAATTATTATAATTATTGTTTTTTGTTTACCATTTCTTCAGCTTTATTAAACGTAATTTAAATTTGTTACAATCTTCTACTAATTAATGTACTTAACGTTACTTGTTTGATTTTCAATTTAATAAACAAAGTTATTTGTGTATTCTTATTTGATTTCTACTTATATTTAGTAGCTGTAGGCCACGCAGAGTTGATTGTTACAGTTGTGGTAGATGTTTCAAGTCAACGCTAGGCTAGTTTTTAAATTATTGTATTACAAAATGCGGTTATGCACAAAAGTTCTCAAACACGGTATCCAGTTATTCCAACTCGGAAACTATACGACTTTTGTTCATGCGATTTAGCGTAGATCGGTTCCCTTTATGCTCCTCTTTCCTTTTCCTCCAAAAGGAAAAAAAGAAATTAGAATCACCCTGCAGATTTTTCGACCTCGAGCGAAACCATGTATTTTACAGTGTATTATATGTCACTACAACAATGTTTACGGAGAGGTATGGTCTTAAGGACCATATGTTTGGACAAGTAAAATGGTATTTTCAAAGGGCTAGAACATAGAGTCTTGAATGTATAGGCCTTTACGAGCAAATTAGCTGTTTGAACTGGTTTGACTTTTATGAACTGGTTGAGCTTATTGAGAAAGTTAAGTTATTTAAACCAAGAAAGTTTTTCTTAGTTGTTTTTAGTTTAAGTCTTGAAGATCAGAATATGTTTAATATCGCTAGGGTGCCCTAAATCTTGAGGCCAGGCCTGCTTGTGTTTGGTTTACAGTTTTGCACAGCACTTTATCGAAGCATCTTTTTTAGAGCAGGGCCACCTTCCCGGTGAGGGCCCTGAGGCCCCGGTCTTGGGCACCACGATTTTGGAGAGTCTAAGTCCTTCTGTTGGTTAGAGTCGGGGGAAGGTTTCTTATGTTTCTGTTATGGGATCCCGCGTGTGTTCGTGGTCGTACATTTAGTTTTCATTTTCTAAAAGTACATTCCAATATTATAGACTTCTGACAATTACAATGTTATTACTATCCAAATCTATTTCTACAAAGTGTTTATAAATGTTTCTGGGTTCAGTAGGCTGTGAAATCATGCTTGCGGCTGCATTTGCCGCCTTTTGAAAACAGAATATGTATATTAGATTGTTTATCACGTTACACGCATTGCATCGTTGTTATGATGGTTGCCTAATCTTATGTTTTTTAAGAATTAAGTTAAAATTAGTTGTTAATAAACTATAATAAATAAAAATAAATAAATAACAAATAATAAATAAAATATGGAACAATACAACAAATTTCAGCACAAGATTAACTAAATTACTAAATACAAGACAATAAGATTTACAACTGACAAATAACAAAAAACCAATACGTATTAATTGTTGAAATAAATCAACAAGGTAGCACATCAAAATTAGAGATTAAACATTTATGAACACTTTGTATTAACATATAAGGTGATAAATGTGCTTAGCTGCCATACAAAATGAAGTGTAATTTGTTACAGTTTTAACTTTTTCTTGAAAATTCAAAACTATCTTAAATTTCAAATATATAAATATAAGCAAAAATATTTTCAAAGAATTCTGATAAGACTAGTTATTTCTGCATGCATTGTGGCATGCAGCATATTTTCTGGAATAGCTTTCAAGTCAATATGCAGACATGGTCTGGTTTTGCAAGACTATAACGTCCTTCAAAATATTTGTTTATTTTCATGGTCCTTCTAACGTCTTGATCATGAACAATACAATCTGCAGCAGATTTTTTAATGATACTCTTATAACAAACAATCATTAAAATTTCAGTTCCCAGTAGGCTGTGAAATGTTTCCGTATGTGGCATAGCTTATACGAAACGCGTACCAACACATAACCTACAAACTGATGATTTCTAATTGTTTCTAATGCAAACTGTCAATTTGATAGATAATTTTATGGAATAAGCTAAGGCATGTTTTTTTTTTCATAGCCTCCTGAAAACTTAAATTTTAATGATCGCTTGGTATCAGTGAAAATATACACTGAGGTCCAAATGGAACTGGCCATTCTATTGTACCACGTCTACCAATCCATCTGTTTGGAAACATCTCATTGAGATATGTTACAGTGCAGTTAATTGCAACTGCACATTACATTACATACTGCCAGTATGGTCATTGATAATATGAAATGAGGAATGCTAGAATATTTTACTACTTATTTGCATCAAACATTTAGGTATTCAATGAATATGTGCAAATAGTCATAACTACCGCCGGTATAGTTTGATAGTTGCTTTCTGTCGGTATGCTGTACCAAAACTATTTTGACCTCTGATTTTAATTTGAAACAAATGATTTAGTGTTTAAAAGTAGTTAGAAATAAGGCAGCAAAACATTCATCATTCTGTATTTTATATAATCTTATACCTCCATGCGCTTTATAGTATGTTTGATGCTTTTCTCATCATCTACAAAGCATACATACAGATCATTTTGTATTCTCGACATCTTTCAGCTATTATATTAAAAAAGTAAAAAGTGCCTCTATTATCTACTTGAAGAACACTTTGTAGCTGAAATATAAAACTTATGATTTTGCATGTTTCAGCTACCGAGTTCACCCTGTATTAGAAGTAGTTCATCGTGAATCAATTTGTTGGTGTTATTAATTTAGGCGCAATAGAAGTGTTTACTACAGTTTTCTATCCACATTCTTATATTACATCATACTTTATTTCATCTTATACAATCGTTTATGTTTTAAGAAAACAAAAACATTTTTTGAAGAAAATGTATGTATTTCTGAAGATCTTGAATTTAAATAAAAGTATTTCTATTATAATTTACAGTACGTATAAAGAAACTTAGTGATTATTCAAGAAATTAGCACTGGATTTTTTTGTTTATAAAACCGATATCTACTTTAAATCTATAGCAAAAGCAAAACTTAATACTATTTTAAAACCACAGCTAATTTTATCTCTTAAATTAATATGTTTGTCTAACTGTTAAATAATGAACTCATTATTCAACACCCTTGCATTTGACTTTCTACAATTACAGATAAAGTATGGTATTTAACTATCACGTAGATGTAATGACTTGTAACCTAATTATAAAAATACAAATATCTGCATAGCTTAATAGAGCTATACACCTACTTATTGCTATCCCACATTCAAATTGCATAGGAAATATTAAACCAGTGATGAGCAATCAGTGCACCAAGTACGAAATTTCCACTTTGTTCACTTTTGGGTGAGGTGCATTGGTTGCCCATTCCTGTATTACTGATAAGACATTTACTGTATTATATCTTCAAGGCAAAATTAAAATTTGAAACAATTAATTTTGCAATATACGTTAGTGAACTTACTATTTCCTGTAAAAACAGATTTTTAACAAACGTATATACACTTTATATAAATACATCAGTTTTTCTTTGGGTGACGTTTATTGTTCATAATAAAAATAATATTATCGATTTAGTGTTGTAGATAGTCTGTCAAAAATAAGATTCGCCATTACAGTGAGCATTTATTGGATACCTACTTTGCTTTTACAATCTCAAATAGTAAGATTTACTCCAAACAAGCCAGAAGCTTTTAAAAAATAGGCAATCTTTTGTTTCCACTAATTTTGTCTTGAAGATTATAATTAATGTTTTTATCGCTTTAATGTAAATATAACTAGCTTCATTAATCTATGCAAATTTTTTATTTCACTCATTATACTCTTTATTTAAATATTAAGTATGAAACAGCTACTTAGAGTTAAATTAGAAATTTTGAAAACAGCAAGTCCAGAAATTACAGCAAAAATAGTAACTTACGTTTTCAAAATTAGTATCCCTCAACATATACAAAATAATTTCTGCTATTACAAGAATTAAAATACAATTGTTTGTGTTGAGACTTTCAGACACTATAAATAATACAGCATATTACATAAATTGTTGATAGATTTTACGAAATTTGTATAAACTCTATTTACCTAACTTAAACTTATATAAATATATTCAGTATAGATTTAAAATTAGTCTCTCATTTCACCTTCTTCATCTTCGTCTTCAGCACCTCGTATGTACAGGACATTATTACATCGGATTAAAACTTCGCCTAAATCTCCTAATATTAAAAATTAATTAATGTGTATTGACTATGCATATGTGCACTATAATTTTACCTGTTTTTTGTCCACTAATAAGCTCCTCAGTTTGAGCTAGCTGCAAATTCATGTAACTATCAACTGATACAAGATAACCTTTATATTCATGGCCCCACTTTAATTTGACCACTACAGCTTTACCCGTTAGCCCATTTAAATAAGGTTTAGGGTTAATTGGCATAGACGTAGTCATCGTTGCTAATAAATTTTATACTCTTGTATTTAATAACAAGATATAAATGCAATTTTGTGTAATTGCCGGTATCACGAGTACCACGCTAGTTTTGCTTTCAATCTGTCAAATTGTTATTTACCGCGGCTGTCAAAAAATCAGCAATGATACCAACTCTATTTAACGAATAATTACCAGCGGTAGTAAACAAAATATTGACAATTACAAATAATTTTGTTTTGGCACTGATAAACTGTCTAGCTAATAAAGTGTCAAAGTTCACAGAATCAAAAATACCAAAATGTGCCAGTAGATATTAGTAATTTCGTAATTTAGGTTTTTAGAGATTTCTGACTGTAACACTCAGAAAAACAGTTTTTATATTCGTGTTTAATATGAGTTTATTTGTGAAAATTCTGAAAAAACAATAAGGTAAACATTCTTAAATATTAATTAAAATACTTTTTTATAGTTTTATGTTTTAAGAATAAATAGATATGTATAATTTAGTAGTAGTCAGGTACAGGTGCACATGCAATTTTAACAAAATCTTCATAACGAACCATGCTATTATTTGTCACATTTGCTTCACGAAATATACGATCCACTTCTTTTGATGAAAGACGTTCTCCCCAGTTCTGAAGAAGGTGACGCAATTGTTTAGCTGGTATTGTACCTGTGCCTTGAGGATCAGCTGCTTTAAATGCATTTACCACTTCTCTCGGTAAATCTTCCAGTCTTGAATGTACATGCATTACTTCAAGAAAATCAGCAAACGACATTTTACCTTGCTATAAAGATCAGTAAAATATAATCGAGACAAAAAGTTGTATTTAATGTTGAAAGTTACAAACCTTTTGCTTTAAATATCCTGTCAATTCAGATATGGTTGGGGATAAACCAAGACTTCGCATTATAACAGTTAATTCATCTAAAGATTTGATTTGCCCCGATCGAGCAAATAAGTAGAAACATTCTCTGAATTCTAAAATGAAGAAGTGAAAATAAAAGCATTATAATATTGTATGTTTTATAGACATATTTAAGTTTTATTTTTTATACTTAAACTGAAATGAAAACAGATTCTGTTGCTTAGTTTAAAATTCATTTAAGATGAATTTTTTAATGTAATTTATGTAACTTTATTAGTTTAGCTAGTTTATCACATATATTTTATTATAATAAATAATTATCATTTTTCTACTAACTCACCATCAATGTCCTGTTCTTTAAAGTATCTTGCCTAAAAAGATTAACAGAAATTAATCCTTGAAATTTGAAAAATTACTTTTGTGCTAATTTATATAACAAATAATAAATTTCTATAAAAATACTTGCCATTATAAATGAACAAACTTTTTTATAACAATGGTTGACGTGTCAGGTTCTACTGTGATAATAAATAAAGGCAAGGTAGGTAAAATAATACAGGTATAGATAGTACAGTTACTTCAAGAGATTTTCAACCATGTTGTTTATTTTACAACTTGGTTAGAATTGCGTTGCTATATTTAATTAGTAGGTAATTAGAGTAAATGCGAATTTTTCCTACTAATTCTAATTTTTATAATGAGCTACTCAAGGATGAACCATGATAACTTGATAAGATATTATATTAATTCTATAATTTAAATGAAATTGTAAGTTTTGTGTTATAATATTATTATAAAATATAAGTAATTGTTTTGGTGTAGTTTATAATTTTTTATCTGTGTTTGTAAAAACGTTATCATTGTGTAAAAGATGAATTTCACATTATTGAAAGCATGAAAGCACTTGTTTTGTAACTTTGAACCTTAGTTACGCTTCCATGATTTATAATTTTAATTGTCTGATTTTTAAGATTCTTCAACAAAGTGAATCAGTTTATCAGCAAATTAATGTTATATTTTTAAACATTTTTAAGTGCACTCTGAAGCAAGGATGAGGTGATTTCCTGTCTTCCAAACATGGCAACTTCACATTTGAAGAGCCAGAATTCTACGACAAGTAAACTTAGTAATACTGATATTGTATTAACAAGCTTGTGTGCTGGTGCCATCGCAGGTGCCTTAGCTAAAACTACCATAGCCCCTTTAGATCGTACAAAAATAAATTTTCAAATCAGGTATATTAATATAAAAATTATTTTTAGGTTTTAAATTAATCTGATCGTTCTTATTTTAGCCAACAACCCTACTCAGCTAAACGAGCTGTGCAATTTATAAAAGAGACTTATAGAAAAGAAGGCTTTCTTGCATTATGGCGAGGCAACAGTGCTACTATGGCCCGAATTATACCTTACGCTGCTATACAATTCACAGCTCACGAACAGTGGAAAAGAATTTTAAAAGTCGATTCTACAGGGTATGTAAAAGAAGAAGTAAAGCTTTTATTACTCGAATTATTATGATGACTATTATTTTAAAAATTTGCAACTCATTGCTTACATTTTATATCTTCTGAATTATTTATTACCTAATAGAAACTCACAAAAGTGCTAATCTTTAAACTGCATTGGAATAGATTAATAAGAGAACATCCAAATATCTTTGGATTGGTATTTTAAAAACTTTTAATTTAACTCTGTGATAAAAATAGCCAAAAACGTAAATATGACGAAATTAACGTGTTAACAGACGGTACGCCTCAAAGGTATCATTAATAATGACGTGATATATGTATTAACACGCGGGTGACAAAAAATTACGCAACGTCGTCCTTTTTTGCTATTTATACAATGAACTATGTATAGTAAAATTGATAAGAGTACTTTCTTTTTCTATCGTTTCTACTTTTCTTATCAGTGGTTACTTAATACAGTCTCTGATATAAAGAGTGATACATCTTTACACAGGGTGTTTCAACAGTTTGTAATCGGAGGCTAGCGCCATTATTTGTATATGTAAGTATACAAAGATGCCACTGGTAAAGGTGTACAGAACAATTGTTTGCACATTCTAAAATCATTGCTGACTATACAGGGCGTTTCGTAAAAGAGTGACACATACATCTTAGTTTTTTCTGATGGAACATCCTATGTATTTTGCTATTTATTTTCTTATTTTTCATTCATTGCTGATTGCAGTGATATAGCACTATGAGGTTCTAAAACCAACCAGTTGTAATGTTATTCAGTTTGCTGTGGTAATCTTTAGAAATGATCATTAGGGGTTTAGCTACATCATCTTTTTCGACGAAATTTAAAAAATTTCGTATCTGAATTCGTACATTCTGTACGTCTGTCTGTCTCTGTTGGTCTGTTACAACGTTCCCGTAACTTTACAGGACATATTATACCGAGTGTCCTAAAAGTCTGGAAACGGTTAGATATTTCGAGAAATGCACTTCAAATTAGAAAGTTACGAAATACGTTTATTTACTAATTAAAGAGTTATGCAAGGTGGGAAGTTTTAATTGATCACCCTGTATAACCAGTGAAAATGATCATGACGAAATTTAAAAACAGTATTGATTATCTCGAAAACTATTCGAACTATCGAAATACCGATTATGTATCTGTAATCAGGAGAAAATTCTAAGTTGATTTCATATACCGGGTGACCCAAAAGTTTGGAAATGGTTAAATATGTCGAGAAATACACTTTGGATTATTAAGTTACGAAATACGTGTTTTTTTATTTTCAAAGATCTATTCAAACATGACACGTAAAAACCACCCACAGCCCCACTTGGGGGTGGAGTGAGGGGTGTTTTGAAAATTTAAATGGGAACTCCCTATTTTTTTGTATTGTTTGATTCTCTATAGAAAATTGCTTATGGACATGAAAAATCATCCCCTCTTTCCCCACACTTTTACGGGGACTGGGAGAAATAAAAAAAATTTAAATAAAAATGCAACTTTCTGATAAGTTTTTTTTGGATTCCGAATTAGAACCTTATTCAGACATGAAAAGTAAAAACCATCCACACCTTTACTTGGGGGTAGGGTGATTATTCATATTCATAAACAATGCTGACAAAAAAAATACGAAAGAATTGGGGGTTTTTACTTTTTATATTTGAATAAGGATCCGATTCGGAATCCAAAAAAACTCTCAACCCTCGTGTAAGGTAGACGGGGGTGATGGTGGTTTTTCATGTCCATAAACAATTTTCGATAGAGAATCAAGAAATACAAAAAAATTAGAGGTTCCCATTTAAATTTTCAAAACTACCCCTTACTCCACCCCCAAACGGGAGTGGAGGTTGTTTTCACGTGTCACATTTGAATAAATCTTTGAAAATAAAAAACATGTATTTCGTAACTCAATCCGAAGTGTATTTCTCCAGATATTTAACCATTTCCAAACTTTTAGATCACCCGGTATATGAAATCAACTTTTTCTCCTGATTACAGATACATAATTGGTATTTCGATATTTCGAATAATTTTCCAGATAATCGATATTTTTTTAAATTCGTCATGATCATTTTCACTGGTTATACAGGGTGATCATTTTAAAACTTCCCACCTTGAATAACTCTTTAATTAGTAAAATTATTAAAAATCGCTGAAACGCGTCGATTTTGTTTTGGAGGGGGACATTTAATAACGTACTCCAGTCAGTTGGAAAACTTTCACCCTCCACCCAACACCCCCACCTCCAAAGTCTTTCGTGAACTAGAGACAGAAACGTATTGAATGAATTAAATTCATTTTTGGCTCTAATTCACGAACGGCTGGGCCGATTTTAATTTTCTTTAATGTGAAAGATTGAGAATCTTATACCCTTTAAAATGATATATTACACTTGGGGTAGTGCCATTTAAAATCTTGGGGTGGGGTTGGTTGGGGTGAGGGAGAGGATGAAAGTTTCCCAACTGATTAGAATAGCCTGTACATTTTAATTTATTTAATGCTCAAGCTTAGCATATAGAAAAAATATCTGTGTAATATTTCGATTCGTACTTCTTATATGTAACCTGCAAATTTGGAAGATATCAGTGATACACTTTATGTACTTTACTTGTCTGTTGTCTTATGAAGTTAAGTGGGAAATAGAACATAAGCAATTTATAAGCAGTCTCAAAGTTGATGACCCTGTATATGGAGAGCTATTAAGTGTTGTAACGGTCACTTTTTGTTACCGTTCCATGTGTTTATTTGATCAGTACTTTCAGTGTGTTCTTTATTTTTATAGTTGTTCTCGTTTGGAGAGATGTTTGAAGTTGATGAGTTCACGCTGAGAGATTAATTAATCTTCTTGTAGTTTTTTTTAATCTTTTTGTAAATCAATTAGGGTTGACGATTTGCATTGTTAAGCAGGTCACAGGGTATAATTAATCTCGACATTTAGTAAGCTTCTTGTTCTAGTTTTGGGGTATTTTTATTTAATTTATGGAGAATCGTCGATTCCTTAAAGGGTTTTTGTCTTACATACATTTTTTTTAAGAAATTTTGTGTGTGAATACTTAAGGACGAAAATTTGTGTGTTAACATACAAATTTAATTTTTTGTTCATTCAAAAAGAAATTTATTATCAGATCAAGAAGTTTATTGAACTTATTGGGGCTTTCGTAAATTGTATTACAGCTGTTTTACATCTACGATCAGATCTGTATCTCAGCGGGTTTCTTCGAGGTAAGTGATGTATTTTTCAATGTTCGTATCTATAGTTTTTTTTTCTTCATTTTTGTTGAAATTTAATTATTCATTATTAAATTCTATTTGTAGAGGTCAAGTGAGATTTACAGTAGAAATTTTTTTGGTTTATTACAAGTTACAGATAAAATTCTGATCTTAGATTTATTTGTTGAAATTTTATTTATTTCGAATTGTCAAAAATTTCTCTTGTTGCATTTTATATTACCAAAAGTATGATGGTAGATGATAATCCATTATTTTTACTTGTTCATTTTTATGAATTTTGAACTATACAATAAAGTATTTGTATATGCTTACACTTTGCTTATTAAATTATTATCTAAATATTTAAATTTATTATTTCGTCGTTATAAACATTTAATTGTATTTCTTAATTGGATAATTTATTAGCAATTTTTTGATTTATTTAATTCTTGCATTGATCTATTGTGTCTTTTTATATAAAAGACACTGGCACCTATTATTGTTCATGTTTAATTCCTTTTTTTTTCAATATATGTATTGACCAATTTTTTGTGTTTTATTGTATGTATAATCTTCGTATCTATGCTCAGGACCACCAACTGAAATTTAACTAGCCTAGGACCATAGAGATCCTAGTTAAATTAGAGTCAGTTTTATATGTAATGCAAGGTTACGTTACAGTGTATTACCTCTAATTGGACCATAACTCCCCTGAGTTATTCTTAACAACCTTGTATATTCAAGTGATGACTAAGAATGTGGAGCTTTATCTGATCATCTTAGAAAGGTATTTACCATTGATGTTGATTTAAATAACACAACTCTTATTATTACCATGGAGGAAACATTATCTAATAAATGCCATATTCTGTTGTTGATCCAATAACGATTAATCTATTAAAACAAAAGCTACTCTGGTTAAGATCCACCAACCGTACGTGCAAAAAGGGATAAGTCACTTGTTTTTTGATAAAGTGTACTCTGTACTTAAGAATCAATATTGTATGAGCAAAAGTTAAATGAAGTAAATCCATCTATTTTTACTTTCGAAAATAACGATCCTAAAACTTGGCAAAAGTGGCAAATATTCTAGAATTGACCCTGGGTTTAACATGTGTTTTGTATCAAGCTATATCATGCATTACATTATTCGCGACTCTACTAAGGTTGAAGTTTTGCATCTGTCCTATTGTGTGCTGCTGATTCTATTTACTTCTACTTCATTTATTATATTTTGTCAGTGACATCACAAAACCGTTAATTAACGCAGAATTAACGTTATTGATTGATTTTTCATAGTCAAAAATATCGTCGACGCAAAATTCTAAATACTAATGGTCAAGTAATGCATGCACTTATTTTGTGCTACCTACAACACACGTTGCGGCGAACACGTGTTATGTGTATGATCGCTTTTATTATAATTATAAACCAGTCTTTTAGCTCGTATGTGCGTTATCAGGGCATTATCGTGACTATAATGTACTTTATGACGTGTATTGCAACGCCCGTTTTTTTATCGTTGATGTTGCCTTGCCTTAAACTGCTCTAATTCTTATTTTACTCAAAATTGAATATTTGTATTGTGATATTATAAATGAAACAGATTTGATTTAGATAGATAGTTTAACTTTCATTTTGCTAAAAATCTGATTTCTTTTTAATTCTCTAAATTAATAATTTTTGATTGAAAATCTTTTTTATCCAAAGGCAAGTCTTGACAAATTAAAACAATTGAATTCGATTATAAAAAAAAGACAAATCTTACAGTTGAAGTAAAACAAATTTGGTATACCTACTGAAACCTTTTAAATCATCATTCATTGCCAATAAGCTGAAATTCTCTTGCCAAATACTTTGTTCACATATTGTGTTTGTAAAACATGTTAATTGAAAACTTGCTGGCATTTGTCCATTCATAAAGTTAAATGGTTATGTTATAATTAGATATTTGAAAATATTTTGGTTGACTAAAAATTATTTTTAACACAAATGCTGCATATAGAATGCATTACTAAATCTGCTTGTTTCAAAGTCCAAAAGTTGATTTACTTACGTAGTTGAAGAGAAATTAGAAAGTTATACTATGAAAAGTAGAATTTCTTGTTGTCGCATGTAAAAATGAAATTAATGGTGCTTATCTGCTTTTCCTTTTACAAAGTTTTTTATTAGTCATAAAAAAGTTATTTTTGGTATTGAGTTATGGATTTGTTTATAACTTGTTGGATACTGCAGCATAATTGCAGTATTAATCTGATTTACTGAATAAAAATATTAGCACAGAGCACTATGGACCTGTGATTTGACAATAAATTAAACATTGCAGGTGTAAATGAATATGTTTATTATAACGTAATGATATACAGAGTCTCCCAATATTGGAGGTACCCTAGATCATTCAAATTCAATCTGTTAATGAGAATACTAAAAAATAAACTTTTAAAAGTGTGCCATGAAGCTAAATATGTTTCATTGTTTAGTTCATTTAAATTAACAAATGAATAATTCCAACTTATTATCTGAATCTTCAAAAGCCTTCAGCTTTAATAATAATTATAAACCAGTTAATGCACTTTGAAAACTACAGACAGTGCAATGTAAAGTCCAACACAAGAAGAAATGTCAAACAAAATGTTATCAATATAAAAGTAATCTAGAATTAGCCAGTCTCTTTTCAAATGAAGAAAATTATCGTCTTCCAGATAGGTTGCTGTGGTTTCAGCAAAATGGAGTCTCTCTGCATTTTTTATGTTGTGTACCTAATATGATTACTTTAATTTAGTATTTCTAAATCATTGGATTGAAAGGAGGGGGCTACTGAATAGCCACTTAGACCTCCAAATTTAACCCCACTGGACTATTTCTTGTGATTTATTTTTTTTAGATAAGAAATAAAGGTACTTCCTTAAGGTGATGTAATAATTTATATTTCTCAACCGGTTGCGACAAAATATGTCATCTTCAGGAGAAAGATTGTCTTTGGAGTTAATTAGAATCATTCTATATATTTGTAGAAGTAATTTTTCCATTCTTATATTTACAGCTGTATTTTATTAAATTATCTGTTATATTTATTAAATAAATTTAATTGTTAATGTTTTTGTTTTGTTTTAACTGTATTTATAATTGCATGAATAGTCGTTTGATTGAATGATGTTTTTACATTTTACATTGAATGTAAAAACATCGTTCCATAGAAACATGGTATCCTCTGTCCACTGAACAATTAGTCTTTTTCATATGTTAGTTACTTAACCTAACAGTGAAAAATACACCAAAATTAGGCGAGAAAAATCTTGAGAAAATACAGTGTGTCCACATTTCGATGCTCACTATTGGGATCTCAGAAATTGTAAGAGATACGAAGTCGGTTAAATTAGAAAAGATTTGGCTATTTTGGAGCAGTGATGTGCGTGTCAACAATGTCGACGTCAACAATTCATTGTTGACATGTCAACAATTTAGACATTATGAATGCACATGCGCAAAGCTGTTAAACTTGATTTTTCCTTTATTCTTTAAATCTTAAATAGTTTATTACAATAACTTTTATTTGACTTAAGTATGTGAGGGCAAATATGAGGCACGGGGAATTGTGAGATGCTTAAGTACGTTCAAGTCTAGTGTACGTATAGAATAATTTTGATTAGAAAAAAAATAAATGCTAGGATGTTGTTCATCATGTTAGCATTTGTTTTTTCAATTAATAAAATCTTTTGCATTAAGATACCTATGTATACTAACTGTCACATTGCTAGAATTGCCCCCACCACAGTTTATACCTTACAGAATCAGTTGGATCACTTCCACTACATTTTGTCTTCCACTTCAAGAAACTCGCGGTCTATGCGCAGAGCACTATTTTCTGTCCAGAAGTAGAGGGATAAAAAACCTAACCTTAACCTTCAAAGAAATAATCTCATAAAAGATTGTATTATTTAAATGAAATCAACTTGCATATTCTGTAAGTGAATTAGTGAAATTGTTGAGTGTTGGTAAGTTACATTAGTTGTGAAATTTGAATATCAACTGCATATATAACCTCCCCTACAAGCGCGCGGTCTACAGTTTAGCGTGCGCAGACCGAAAACCAGGAACACGAAAGATCAAAAGAACGGCCCTGAGTGATCTAACTGATTCTGTAAGGTATAAACTGTGCCCCCACATATCCGAACTAAAAATCTTAGTATGGGCCTATGGAGCTATGAGTAAACATACTTGTAATTTTACTGATTCCATGGAAATAAGAATAAATACATAGGATTTAGTTTTTTAATGCCATTTTATTTAAATAATATTTTGGATTTTCTTTTCCATCTTCAGTTACTGTCGCAGTCTTTTATAACTGAAAACCCAATTCATCAAAATTCTTATTCTTTGGCCTTTCAGCCATTTTGATTCTTGAATTGTCTTGAACATCTTATTAATGATCTTATTAGACATTTTAGCTTATTCTAGCACCTGTGTTTACAGGTTAGGTTTAACGAAAAATGTGCAGAATCCTACTTTATTTGCAAAGTTGACACATTGTTGACATTTTTGACATGAAAAATCATTTGTTGGCACGAAAATGTCAACAATCATTGTTGACGTGTCAACGCACATCACTGTTTTCGAGATCAGTTTACTTATGTTTTTGTATTTTCAAAAAAGTTTACGGCTTACTAGATATTTGCTAAAAATGAAATTATTTCAAGTGAAATATCTCAGGAACGAGCAAAGATAAAAAAGAACAGCAAATAGGGCGTTTTAGAGAATTACTCCGAAACACAAAAAAATTATTTTCGCAATTGTCTGGTTTTACTTCGGCGATGAAACCTAAATCCTAATTTTTTTCTAATGGAACGCCTATTTGATTTCCATATTACTGAACTGCACGCCTTAAATGCTTTTCAGTGATATATTGTTTGACATAGCTATTCTTTTGTTTTACCGAGTTATGAAGTGAAAATCATTTTTCGTCATAGTGTGCCCTAACATCTAACACACAAAGTTTTATCAAAGAAATTTATTTGTTATGCAAAAATTGCTAAAATAAAATAAATACGCTTTTATGGGGCATTAGCTGCTTATTTTATGCTCAGTAAAGTATCTTAAAAGCGTCTTTTGTTTTGTTTTAGTAATTGTCACATAACAAATGCAATTTATGTGACAAAAATCAATGATTTTCATATTTTTAAAGCCATGGCACACTAAGGGGGAAATGCTTTTTATTTAAAAAAAAAAAGATAATTTCGTTTTTAGCAAATATCTAGTAATCCGTGAACTTTTTTGAAAAAACAAAAGCATAAGTAAACTGATCTTCAAAACAGCCAAATCTTTTCTAATTTAACCGACTTCGTGTCTCTTACAATTTCCTAGATCCCAATAGTGAGCATCAAGATGTGGACACACTATATAGCTTGTAAGACTTTCTATGTTGGTAATTCTGATCATATGCGCGCCTTTTCATGGGATTGGTAGCGGAGTAAACTTAAATCCGGTTTTCGGTGATTACCACTAGATGTCAAAACAAAACTATAATTTAGAAAAATTCTAATTAAATCGTACCACTTTCATTTTCTCTTTTTAATTGTTGATCTCTCGTTGCTGATGTAGTGTTGTCTTCAGTAACTACTACATACATTTAATACATTTATTTGTCATTATTTACAACTGAATTAATTACAAAATTATGTACAATGCTATTTATAAACTTAATTCTTTGGAGAGCATTTTTGCACACAGCAAATTTTTTATTTTTTATTTATTATTGTTCATAACAACTATAGCTAACGTGTCTTGAGTACACTTTTTGTTTTTTTTTAATTTCAATAATACTTCACAAGTATAACCTTTCAACATGTGTTTTCTTTAAATTTTGGCGCGATAGTACGATACTGCTTTTTACGGGTAGTTACTAGTAAATTTTGTCATTATCGTCATTCAGTGGACAGACTAAATCATTGAAATTGTAATGAAAAATTTGAAAACATATATCAGTTGTCACTGCTACACAGCCTGAGCTTTTTCAAAGATTTCATTGTTTTTGTAGTTCTAAACCTGCCAATCTGGCGCTAGTTACCTGGCCTTTAAAAAGTGCGACTTTTAAAACAGTATGCTGCAAATTGACATTTTTAAGTTTAATTTTAAGGTTATTCAAAAATTATTTGATAACTCTAATGCAAAAAACCTATAAAGGTAGACAAAGATCTATTCTAATAGAAATTTTAAGATTTCAGCAAATTGTATACAGAGTGCGAGAAAAGTCTGGAATAAATTCATTATTTGCGAAAGCGTGCATTATCAAACAATATCCTGGGATACATCGATTTTCTTTTTTTTGCACACATTTTCATATACAAATTGTATAGATGGCATTGCTTAAGTTCTGGATATGACGTCATCGATGATTGTTTTTAAATAGCAACAGTATGTTTTTTGGTGGAACCTTGTAGATCAGCTCTTCCTGATTACGGCAATATAACATACTTATACCTTTATGTTACAAATAAAGACTAGAAGAATTAATAATTTATTATAATGGAAATTCGAGGTTATATAAAAAATGCTACTGCACTACAAAATAACATTTGTAGACGTAGGCTATGTCTTAAAACAAAACAAAAAACCATTTAAGTTTTACCATTGAATATTCAAGGGTTTTACTGTGTTAAACGTAGTGTCGATCATTTGAAAAATAAAGATGCTAACCGGAAAACAAATAATGGAAATACTAATTATGATAGGTTGCGATGACAAACCCGAACGCACACAGAAGCTTGTTGTATGTTTAATTTGAAATATCCGGATAAGAACATAAATCAGTCTACAGTGAGCAAGATTGAAAAGAAGTTTACAGAGTACAGCACTGTTAAAGATTTTCCGAAAACTGGACGTACCAGAGTTGTGAACGATGAAAATAGCTTGAATGTTTTGCTGTCCGTCCACGAAAATCGGCATTCCACTACGCGAACACTTGCACATGAACACAGCATTTCCGATGTTTCAGTTCGTAAAGTTTTGAAAAAGAACAAGTATCATCCATACAAAATTAAATTAATTCAAGAATTGATGGAGGATGATCCAGATCGGCGGGTTCAACTCTGTCAGGAAATGTTGCAAGTAATACACATGAACCCCAATTTTTTACTAAATTCGATTTTATTCTCGGACGAGGCGACTTTTTTTTAAATGGCGCCGTGAATAGACAAAATTGTAGATATTGGGATACTAATACACCAAACTGGGCAATTGAGGCACACACTCAATACCCACAAAAATTAAATGTATGGGCGGGCATTATAGGATATAGGATTTTGGGACCGTTTCTTTTTGAGGAAACCTTGCCTGGAAATATTTATTTAGATTTTCTCTGCAAGGACTTAGTCCCAGCACTAGCTGAGCTGTTTCCTAATCCTGATGATTCAGACATTCCAGACAATGACGTCTGGTTGCAGCAAGACAGAGCACCCCCACATTATGCGAAAGATGTCCGGCACTATCTAGATGACGTGTTTCCTGGGCGGTGAATTGGTCGAAGAGGACCTGTGGAATGGCCTCCTCGATCGCCAGACTTAACCCCATTGGATTTTTTCCTTTGGGGATACTTGAAAAGTAAAGTCTGTTTTAACAAACCTAGAGATTTGGATGAACTGAAGGAACGCATACGTCACCACATTCGAGCAATAGATTAAAATATATTAAATAATGTGTGGACTGAAACAGTCAATTGTTTAGAGTTGTGTGTAAAAGAGAACGGTAGCAATTTCGAATATTCAATTTAAATTTCCCATTTATTTCATTTTCGTTTGCTTGTGATGTATTTTTCTCTTAGTTTCTAATTTACTACCACATTGGGTTTTTCACGAGTTATGCAATTTATTATAACATTTTTTTTCATTTTCATTCATTCTACATTTCATTAAGATGTTTATGAATGTAATGAACTAACTTAATTATTTCACATCCTCCAATTATTATTTTGTAGTGCAGCAGTATTTTTATGTAGCCTAGAATTTCTATTATATTAAATATTTTGTTAATTTTTCTAGTCTTTATTTGTAACATAAAGGTATAAGTATGTTTTATTGCCATAATCAGGAAGAGCTGATCTACAAGATTCCACCAAAAAACATACTGTTGCTATTTAAAAAAATCATTGATGACGTCATATCCGAAACTTGAGCAACGCCATCTATACAATTTGTATATGAAAATGTGCGCAAAACACAACAACACAAATAGAAAAAGTGTATAAAGGAAATGCCCTAATAACAAACAAATATATGAAAATAGCGTTACTAACAAAGAAATGCTCATGTATGTAACTGCTGGATGTGAACCTTCATGAGTGAAGTTTATTCAATTAGCAAAATTTAATGTTCTTTCAATTACTTGTACAAGATTGTATGCATAATAAATAAATGTGGTAAAGAGTGAGTGAGTTTTCTCTATTTCATTGTGTACAATAAATATTAATTTAACTTGAAAAACAAAGTTTTTTTTCAAAGAAATCACTTGTAGTACAATTATGTTATAGTAAAGTCGCTCAAAACAATCAGAAGTTTATTGAAATTTATTTTTAAAATTCTTGGGCAACCTCTCAGAAATTTTTAATCAAGTTGATACTTGGAGAGGACTCTTCAAATTCATCAAATTAACATTTTTTCGTGTGAGCTTTAAAAGAAAAAAAAGTCAGAAAAGTATTGCCACCCTAGTATTTATTGTAATTTTTTTTTTGTAGGAAATCTCCAGGTAAACAATTTCTTGCTGGTTCTTTAGCTGGAATGACATCACAATCTCTTACTTATCCATTAGATTTAGCGAGAGCGCGTATGGCAGTAACACATAAAGATGAATATGCAACGTTAAGACAGGTAAATGTAAATTTTGAAATTAAAATTGTAATAAGATAAATGTATAATTTGTTCAAGGTTTTTCTTAAAATATACAGAGAGGAAGGTCTTTTAACGTTTTATCGTGGTTATATTCCGACAATAATGGGTGTCATTCCATATGCTGGAGTGTCATTTTTTACATATGAAACGCTTAAAAGATGGTATCGAGGTATGTTTATAATTAAAATAAATAATTCTATGGCAGTTTCAAAATGTGATATGTTTTAGAACATGTAGATAATAGTCCTACACCTCATCCTATTGTGTCCCTAGGATTTGGAGCGATAGCAGGAATGCTAGGGCAGTCCAGTAGTTATCCATTAGATATAGTGCGTAGAAGAATGCAAACTGACACAAACAAGACTTACCTCAGTATTCTAGGCACTTTAAAGACTATACACAAGTAAGTTTTGAATGATATCAAAAAGCTTTAATCTCAAGATGAGTTTTAACCAACAATACGATTTGGAAAATGCAATTCTTTCGTGAAATAACTTGGATGATTTTCAGATACGAAGGGGTTAAAGGTGGCTTTTTCAAGGGCCTTTCTATGAATTGGATTAAAGGTCCAATTGCAGTCGGTATTAGCTTTGCAACGTATGATAATACTAAAGACATTTTACGAAAGCTAGTAACTGATATAAAACATAGGAATTGGAACTATTAGTCTATTATCAATGGCTTTAAACGTTTTTTATACATTTTTATACACTGTGCTGATCTGTAAATAATGTACAAGTGTGAACTAATTATACTAATTTGATATTTTTGAAGAAATAGTCAGATATTATATTTATTATAAGATTGTGGATTGTTAATGTTTTTATGAATAAATTTTTTATTGCTTAAAAGAATATGTAATTTAAGATATTCCCAAGGTTTGTGTTAATAATTACTATCCTTACATTTATAGAATTCATTTTCAGGCATGAAAATATTTATGGTTTTTATAAGGGATTGTCAAGCAATTGGTTAAAAAATCCCCTAGCAGTAGGAGTCAGTTTTGTAACATATGATTATTTGAAAAGACTCATAATTGAAAAAAAATACCAGCAGGGAACATGAATATATGGCACAATTGGCTTTTAATTTTTTTGTAATATTGTGATGAACTTATTTTTTTAAATAATTTGATGTACCCTTTTTTTGTATAATATACAAGTTATATTCAATTTCTTGTACTAGATTTTAAAAATATGTTTATAATACGTCTCTTGATAATTTAAGCACGTAATAGAAGAATTAGCATCACATCGCACCCCATTGTTACCATAAAGTACTATTATGTATGATTGTCTTCAGAGCTAATGGAATTTCTGTCATTCTGTGTAATTCTAACAAGTGCCCCAAAAATATTTACATCAGAGTTGGCTTTGAAGCTGAAAATGTAGTTTTAGTGGCAAGTTTTTATAAATCAGTAATCAAACTGTTTACTCAAGAACTTCTTGATAGTTCATAGAAAGAAAATTAAATTAATCCATCATTTAGTTCACTTTTGATAACCATTGATGCACTTGTATTTCGTGAGTTCAATTATGGAGAAAAATAAAATTAGAGTTGTTATTAAATTTTTTCATTTGGAGGGCAAAACGGCCACAGAAGTTAAAGCCATCGTTTTCTAACACAAGTTTTTGAATGTCTGAATTCAAAACGTGGACATACCCACACAATTGATGAACCTCGCTCAGGGCGCCCGAAATCTGCGACTACTCCAGAAATCATTGACAGGATCCATGATATGAAGTTAGACAATCGTCGAATAAAAGTTTGTGAAATAGTTGAGGCTGTGGGCATGTTGTATGAACAGGTTGTCGATATATTGCATCAAGAGTTGGGATTGCAATGACTTTCAGCAAGATAAGTGCCGAGTCTGCTCACCCCAGATCAAAAACGCATTTGTGCTTGAACTTCAGCTGAATGTTTGCAGTTGTTTAGAAAACATTCAGTTGATTTCATTAGAAGATTTGTGACTATGGACGAAACTTGGATTCACCTAGAAAGCAAACAACAGTCAAAACAGTAGTTTGGCCAAGGAGAATCCGTCCTGAAGAAGGCAAAAACAGTTCAGTCGGCTGGAAAAGTAATGGTTTTTGTTTTTTGGGATGCTAAGGGTATTTTACTTATTGACTATCTGGAGAAAGGAAAAACCATAACAGGCCAATATTACTCAATACTTTTAGAACAACCAAATGCAGTAATTCGTGAAAAACGCCCCATAATGTCAAAGAAAAAAATCTTGTCAGACAATGCACCAGTTCTTGCAAATGCAATTACTCAACAAAAAAAGCCAAGTTGAAGTTCCAAATCGTTCGTCATTCCCCCTACTCGCCCGATTTGGCCCTGTCGGATTTTCATCTGTTCCCCAAACTGAAAAAAATTTCTCTGAAAAGAAATTTAGGTCCAATAAAGAAGTCATCGACGATTCAAATGCATATTTTGCAGGCCTTGAAGAAAACCATTTCCGTGAAGGGGTTGAAAAGTTGAAGATGCGTTGGTCCAAGTGTGTTGAATTACAGGATGATTATGTAGAAAAATAAAATACAGAATGCCCATTTTAGGGATTCTCCCCTGAATGTTTGGGAATAGGCAACACGTTTTACAATTTAGAAATATCTTTGTGTAATTAGTAATTACGTGGTAATTACAGATTTAAAAACAAATTGGAATGTTTGTTTAATTTGTTTTCTATAACACTTACACGTCGATGTCAAAATTTCTCAATTTATGCTGGTTAGGAATAAGATTTGCTTTTTTAGAAAACAATAAGAATAAGTATAAATTATTACCTACCTCAGATGCCATACTTTACAAAACTGGAGGTTGCCTGCGGCGACCGGCGAGTGTATCGTGTCAGCTTCCTCCCCCCAATTTGCTGGTAATGTCGACTCGACTCAAACGTGCATGTTGCTTTACCGCTACCGTTTGCAGTGCAGTTGTACTTTTTCTTGGTATAAAATAGACTCTTCCGGTAGAGCTGGGTTCAAATACAATAGACTTAGATCTTGTCACTAAAGATAAGAACATGTTAAACAGAAGCCAAAAGATTACTAACCTATTTATGGTATCTACTACGTATTTGTCGACATTTGTAAGTATTGATAAAGGCAAGGTGTTTTCAAGTGGTGTTGTTAGTCGTGAAAGTACTATTTGAATTTGGTCCCTGAAACGCTAAGAGAGCCTCTGGACATTATTAAAAATTCTTAAATTCTTACTAATAGGTCAGGTTTTACTGTTTTTGTAATATGCGTTTCTGTCGGTTACGCTATAGTTAGAGACATGCAGTTTCTCGTAGTGCGTAGAGGGGCTTGTCTTGAAACATTTTCTTGGTATTTTATCCTTTCCTCTCTTTCGCCCTCCTTTCAAATGTCTAAAGGTACAAAAAAGCTAGGTTTCTTAGAACTGCTGTAGTGCCAATCTTACGGTAGCTATGTCAGAGAGCACTGTGTCCGATTACATTTAAGATTTGAATAGAGATGCCAAATATTCGACAATCCAAGGTACTTGATGGCTTCTTTGTTGATTCGTGTTATTAATCCAAAGAAAGTTGTTTTGAGAGAAGTGTATAATTAAAATGCATGTATTTGATTATTTCGCTAATTTTAAGTAATTACTACTGATCAGATTTGTTAACAGTTTGTGAAAATACCGCTGTACTGTACTATTATCATTAAATGACCATTGTTCTTATTGAATGATTGTTTATTAGAAAATTGTTCTCTTTTTTGTATCGTCTGATATCATAACTGAAAGGGTATATCAGTTCTATCTATGCGCGAAAACATTGAGAATAATTAACAGGCTTTATAATAACATCATAAACGCCAATTTTACTATACATTTATGAGCTCAAAGTAATTTTGTAAAATTTCTACTGTTTTGGCTGTAGAACATGCTGTACAGACACGTAATGATACAGTTACAGAAAACTTACGACTCGATCATAATCGTTTCTTGAGGAAACTCTAGGTAGTTTTGAGCATTAAAACGATGTTGCTCGATATAGGGTTCAATTAAGTGACCATCAAATACCAACCCATACATTTATGCTAAATTGATGTTGAAATCTGGTTTTCCGAACTTCAGGTGGATCCTCTAATACTTCTCTAATGCTCATGTTCATTCCATTTATAGTGAATTGGGCCAGTTATGGATTTAGGTTTAGGCCAAAGAGGCTCGAGCCTAGGGCGGCAAGATTTGAGGGGCGCCGAAATTTGAGACGCTACAAAATTTGAGAGACGATAAAAATTCGAAATTCATGGACTTTCCCGGTGACTATGAAAAAATTTTAGAGATGTTTCAAAAATATTATTTTTTTCCACCCAAGAATTATACCTTAACATGGTTAAGTATCTAATTATTGAAATAAAAAACTATTAACTGACCAATTGAAAATTTCGGGAATTATAGAAATATAAAAAAATTGAATAGATTTTTTTCAACTCTTTGTCTTTTGCCACAGCATCATTTTTTTATATACAGAGTGTCCCGTATTTGCCAATAATGCTTTACATAGCAGCCTTCTTCAACCTCTTAAGATGCCAAAATTGAAAACACGAATATTTCAACGTATTTAGATTTGTCACATAAACCAGAACAAGAAATTTAAACTTGGCAACGTTGTTGCAGGCAAATACAAAATTATTCGAATACAGGAACCAAGGTATCGCAAAAAATCAAAGATTTATCAATTTTATTCCAGTGATAATGGACCATAAAATTCTCACAACTTGAAAGAATTGCTGGCAACTAATTTCATCGGATTTATCCGTACACTCAAGACTCGCATGTTTGTCATATCTATTTTTGGTAAGAATTCAATTTTTAACAGCATTTTAAAAAAGAGAAATCTAACAGTTCTGTGCTTTATCAAGGGTAATTGTTGTTTCAACAGATTCATTTGTTGAATTAGTAATGGCTTCATTTGGATTCGATTCTTTGGTTTCTGTTTATTTAGTGTTAAAGATGTTAACTTCTGACCACTTGTACAAAAAAAACTAAGCTGAAGAGAAATTTTCTTTTTGCACATTTGCAATAAGCACTCATAGAAGAAGATGTTTACCTGAAGCTTTATTGGCATTTACGGGTCACCTTGTATGTTTTATGTACACCTTTAATAAACAAAAAGGACGCCATATCAAAATAGGCCTAGGGCGAAATCAAACCTAAATCCGCTTCTGAATTGGGCTTTGCCGGTCCACAAAATGTGCTGTAAGAAATCTGGGGTGTCGCCATTGGCATTTAACAACCAACGACAAAACTTTATTGAGCAATATTGTCTCCTTCCTGTAGATTTTGCACGCTTTGTAAATGGTAAGGATAGTACCCTTCGTCATGAATATTACGCTACATTGAATTTTGAGACAAACCTAGATGGTTAGCAATTTTAAAGATACTAGTAGGAGAGTCAGCAGTTATTGCATTTATGGTATCATCTTCAAGATCAACATTTCTGTTTTGGCCAACGTGATGACGATATAACGAATAACCATGTGTAATTCATATAGTGCAGATTTTTTCAATGTTCGTTATCGGAGAGTTTGCGTGCGTCTTAATCTCATGAGTAACAATCATGGATTTATTTTCGAAGTTTTTACGTGACGGTGTCTAAAGTTGTTCCATAAGAAAAGATAATGCGTAGGTGTTAATGTTACGTTTAGCGGTTTTTATTAAAATACCTCTACTGGACTACCGATACTACGTATACTCTGATAGTTACAGGCATGAGGCATCCTTTCCCTGACACCCTTGAGTGGAGTACTTCCGTTTGTCTTAACACTATTATCAGGTTATCACCACTGACCACTTCTAAATATTATCGCACACCTTATCTGTATCAGTATTAGAGGGCTGCTTTACTTCACTAGCTTCTGTACTGCAATTTGTTAAGCCTAAATTGTTATTATTTTTTATTTCTAAACTGTTGGTAAAAGACAATGCATTTTCATCATTTTCTTCCCTCTTAAACAAGATTTTTCGATTAAATTGTTTTCAGTATTATGTTTCAAAGAAGGGGGTTTTAGAAATGTTTGTTCTCGTACATAAATCAGTGTCATAAATACCCTTATTGTATTTTCTACTGATACTTTATAGATATAAAGTTCTCTTAATTGCTTTAAACCGGTACCACCTGGCTGCCAGAACGAATTTGGCTTTGGCTATATTAGCACTTTAGTATTGTGCTTCACGGGGAGTAATTCCTTGGCCCCTTTTTTAAAATTTTAACGGTAGTAAGGAATTCCTCGCCGCTCTGGATATTAATATTTCACATGGAGAAATGGTGTTGAAAATTGAAGTATTACCATAGAGGAAATAAATATGGGTAGAGGAACAACGTTATGGGGATATGTGTAACTCTTACGGTTGCTGGCCAAGTGCGTCGAGGGGAAAGAAGGACAAGCATAAGCGGTGCTGCCCTCTTCAACTTCTCATTATTGTGCCAGATTATTTCCAATTCAAAGAATTTATATCTTGGTATAATTGACAAACGTCTCAAACGATTATATTAAAATTTCTGTTGTGTATATTTTTTTCGGGGAAATTTCTGGCGATAAAAACTTATTCGTAAACAAAATATGTAAACACATTGTGAAAATAGGATTGAATTACATTAAGTCACTACGGTGTTCTTTATTATTTGTAGAATAAACAACCCACAAGTTTTTGTTTTATTGCAGTATAGAATTTAAATAGAGAATAGTTTAACAGAATTATACGGTTATATTTGTATTCCGCGTTGAGTTACCGTGATCAAGAAGAATTATACATTAAGGAGAGAGTTTTCATATTTATAACTATATGTAAGAGAAGGATGCAAAATTGAATTTGATAACTTTTAACTGACAGGCATGTTCATATTGCTAATACTTTTATTTCATTTATGTCAATCATTATGTGATATTGCAGTATAAAAGCCGTTTTAAGAAACAACGTACGTATTTGTTATACGGACGCAAGCATTTCTTATTTTAAAGATTATCAAATTGACAATAAATTATTAAAAGAAGCTAGATTTAAATTCACTAATGTATGATTGAGAGCGTTCTTATTTTAGTAAACAATACGTGTAATTTTAAAACGCAATGCCATTTAATTCCCATTCTCTGCGTTCTCTGCATGTCTTATCAAATAAATACGCTAATGTATGTTATACAGAGCGTCCGTAAAATAAAGGGTGATTCATAATAAATTAAGTTAATTGGATTAAAAGCAGAGTAAATTGAAATAATTGAAGATCTTTCCTGTTACGTCAGGAGTGTGACTCATCTATTCTATAATTTTCAAGTTTGAAAGAAACAAATGAGAAAAATTTAAAAGTTTATCTAGATTGGTTCAAAATTTCATTAAATCGATGCTTCTCTAGTAAAGGAGACGAAGTAGCACACTTCAAAAGACCAAGACTATTTACAAAGTGTTTAGAAACATTGCGGAGACCACAGAAAAAGATATTGTTAGAGATAATATATTGAAAATTCAAAGATATCTAACAATCCTTTCACAATCCACATACAAAAATCTGCTACAGAATATAGCGGTATTAGATGAATTAAATTTTTCGGAAGAGGAAAGTCTTTGTAGCTACCAAGCAACGCAATTTTCTTCTAAAAATTGCAAAAATGTCGATAACAAAACACATTTTTAGTGTCGATTTCAGTAATACTCCTGTAGATTTGGGGAATTACGAAGTAAAGCTACTACGACTATTGTGCACGAGCAAGTCAGTAGGTTCTTTAAAAAAGTGGTAGTGATTACAGCAAGGAACACTTGTTTTCAATGGTCAAGCCAGGTAACTTTATGACGATTGACAAGACAAAATCAAAATCATGATGGCCAATAGGCTTAGGTCTTTTTGACGTATTGAAATTTGGTAAACAGGTAACCAGAACGCTCCACGCGATCAACGGATAGTATAGAATGAGTTTGATAGCAAACTTGCTACAAAACTCCTATGATACTATGTTAGGGACGGTCGTAGAGAATTGTGGAGGGATTTGCAAATCGGTTTCGTCGTCTAACCAGTGCTGCTGTTGCAAAAGCAATCACGATGAGCACGCCCACTTATACTACGAGTGCACCGTTGCAATTGATAATTCAAAGAACGTAATGCTTTTTGATTCTTGTTGTTCTATTTCTATTGTCTAACTAAAAACAAAACAACAAGAATAATTGTCACCTCGTCCCAAAAGGGTAAAGATTCAGCTGTAATACCAAATTTAAACAAAATCGCATCAGTAGTTTTCGAATCATAGAAAAACAAAAATAAAAATCTTAACTTTGAAGACCTCTAACTTCTTTAAAACGGATCCGCAAGATTCATATATTGTATCCCTCTCTTTAAAAGGGAGTTTTGCTGAGATCAATCGAGATTGGTTTTCTAAAAAAATTATTTAGCAGCGCTGTCGGTGAAGGATTCCTGAACGATCAGCAGCGAACGTCAATTTCTGTAATGACAAAGACAATACTTTTAAATTCTTTTCTTGATGTTGGCAGCGGGTAAGTCTTGTCTCAGAAAACTCAAGAGCTTTGTAAAGTTTGAAATAATCAATTAAATTAGCTACTACTTCAATATTAAAAATGTTTTTGTCGCCATGTTCTCACAATTCTTCCTGCCTCGAGCATTTTAAGATGATGCGGAAAAACGGGAATGTTTTAGACATGTAGCTGGAAATATTTAGTAGAACTAATTAAGGAAATGTAGCAGTTTTAGGGAAATGTTGGCAATATTTTAGGAAATTTAGGCAATGACTCCAGCATTGTCGAGGTTGTAAAGGGAATATGCCGGGAGTATGAGGTAATGCGGTAGAACTTGAGAAATGTTTCTGTATATGGTAGTAAGTGTACAAAATCTAAGAAGTATAAAGTCCTTTGTGAATACCCTACATTTGAAGATGACGCTTCTACTTTCATACTTTAATAGTTTTTAAATGAACGCTTTGCAAAATATTTCCTTATCCATTCAAGCATCGATCTCTTTGACCTTCTGGAACATTTTCTATACGTCTTCAAACTTCACAACTGTTGAGCTTATAGCAAATTTCATTTTTGTGACTTTTTTTATTCCTTATAAGTCGTGGTCTATATTATAAAGTGTTTCGTATTGGACTGTACTCGGTGAAGCATCCCCTATCATCTATCAACGAAAACAACAACTCCGTCATTTTTAAAGTTTTTTTCTTTCGGAAACATCTAAAAAAAATCACGAGTATGTAAAAATTCAGAAGTCTTTTCTTTGTTTTTTTTATCTCTTAACCTGCCCGATTTTTGTGAATTTCTAGACTCGTTAACTCGTTTAACCCGGCAGTTTTAGAATTTTTCCATTTATGAAGAAGCTAACACTGAAGCTTTTAAACTATTTTTGTGTATTTTTCCGAAACATATCAAAACGAATCCAAAAGAATTCTACAATAATAATTGGTCGTTAATTGCTAGACATGTGTTCTCGAAATGAGAACCAACACTTTAAATTAAAAAAATCTGCCTAAGTTTTGCGACTTTTGATAAAAAGAAATTTTTCATCGCAATTTTAAAAATACCGAAAATCACTCTCCCAGCGGACTAGATCCAGACAAAAGACCATTGGTTTAAATTCATAAAGAACATGTCAGCTTGCAGCTGTCAGTTAGCTGCAGATATTTCCAACATATTTTTAAAATTTGTTTAATTCAGTTTTGTTCTTAAAAGGATGGAGTGCTCAAATGAAAATTCGCAGCACGAAGCTATTGCCAAATTTTTTGATAGTCATAGGAACAAAAAAGTCTTATACTGTTAGATATTTTGTCGCAATGAAAATTCCAAAAAGTACACTTTATGGTATTCGTATATGAGCTCAAAAAGTTTATGACGCAAAAAAATTGCAAGGATCTGGAAGACCTTCCATAATAATGTTACCAAAGGAAAAAGAAGCTCTTGCAAAGGCAAACTTGGGCAAATATACAAAATTGCACCAAAATTATGTCTGCAATATCTCAAGAAAGCAAGGCGTGTCTTTGGTTGCTAGAAAATAAGTTTTTAAAACAACATTTTACTGAAGTTAAGGAAGACTAATTCTAACTTGCAAGAACATTGGTGATATTTTTTGGCAGGTCTTCGAGATCCCTTTTCTCTTTTCTGTATCAATTCGTATACAAATACCATAAATTGTGCTTCTTGGAATTTCCATTGCAAAAAAGTATCTAGAGGTATTTTTTGTTCTTATAAGTATAATAATTGATAAAATTTGGCAGCACTGATTTTCATTGAGACTCCTTACCTACTTATAAAAAGCGAAACTGAATTAACCAAATTTTAAAACTATGGTAGGAATAGCTTCAACTAACTGACAGTTGCAACAATTGCAAATTGTTTTGCACGTATTAACCTTTTTGCAGCACATGGCTTGCATCTTGTGCTTCAAATTATGGCCTTACACCTTTTTTTTCAATATAGAATGGATCAAAACGAAATCGTACCAAATCCATTCATTTGAAATCACAAAATTGTTTTTAAGAGTACTGTTTTGAAAAACAAATACATAAGTAAACAAAAAAATTTCTAAACGTCTAAACTGGAAATACCTGCATATGTAAAGTGATTTATAAGAAAACATTTTGTATGCTGTCCGGCCCAATAATACACGGAAAAGTTTCATTTCTTAATTACGAACTACCTACAAACTACGTGTTACAAGAAGTATTTACATAGGTATAGTAGAAGTGCAGCGTTACAAAAACAAGCCGTAAAAAACAAACATAATATATTGTAGTCTAACAATAACTAAATCATTTATTAACTAGAATTTAAAGAAAAGTTTATTTGTTATTATACTTTGAATTATTTCTGCAGACGTTCAAAATGATAATTACCGAATTTTGCTTTAATAAAAATATCAAGCTCTAATTCTTAGTTTAGTCTTGACCGTTCAAGCCCTTTAAGGAATAGATAATTAAGAATTTCATTGTATACCCTCAAATGTATCAGATTTCATTCATTCGTGTTTTGACTGAAATCCAGCTGCCATTACTGGCAACATAAATAATACCTTTTTTTGTTTTATATTGACCACAACACGAAGAGGTATTAAGTACGTCTATTCTACAACAAAATATTTTTCGTCTATTAAATGTATTGTAAACTGTAGTTTTAGGTGCGAAAAAATGCTGTTAAACTTTTTGTACCGTCCTATAGATGGCTAAGTATATCGCCACCTATTATACGGTACGTTTTTCGGTTACATTTAAAACATTGTAATTGTTCTTCTACTTATATTAATTACTCTATGGTATTACACAATTGCAGCAATTCTAGAGAAAGATCTTTTTTGTCTTCAGTGGTTTTTTTTACTAAGTTTTTTGCCGTTTGAAGCTGATGTTCGACCATTCCATTTGGTTAATTGTGCTTTGGGTATGTGACAATATCTTTAAATTGCCACTGTCTCGCAAAATTAGTAAATTCATGCGAGGTGAATTGTGTTCCCCCTCCGCTAACCACTTGTGGTATCCCTACACGTGCAAACATACCCTTAAAAATATTTATCGTGTGATGGCTTGAAATGCTATTATTTATTATTATTTATTTACAGCAATTAGATAAAGAATCCATTGCCATTTTCATTAGTCTACAGAGGTTCTGGGGTTTGCGAAGGCGCGTATTTCTAGCAAATGTGGTACCCGTCTTATCATCTGTTTGATTTCATTTTAATTGTTAGCCAGAAAACAGATTTTTCTGTTTTCTAATTTAACCAACTCTCTATCTCTTTAATGGTTTATATCTTTTCAAATATACCATATTATAGATAATCTGTATAATCACACGCCATGACAGTATTAATTTTTTGCACATCTATTACTTCTTTGAAAAAAATGTACAAAACGCATCTCAAAAGATTTTCTCGGTTACAACTACTTAGAATTCTTAACTAAAAAGTTTTGATTTTTTCATATTCCCTAGTTTCGCAAAAATTACCATTTCGTCTATTAGGACTAGACATGATTAAGAAGTTTTAACATTAACAAGCAAACAGATATAATGAGATCCAGAAGATAACGACTCTGGAGTAGACCGTGACTAGTGCATCATGAGCGGCAACAAGTTGGAAGTTTTTCTTCTTGACAATTAAATTAAATGTCAGTTGGTTCTCGTTCTCTCGGTAGATATTTTATTAGGACAGTCTTTATATGTCACTCTATATTGTAGTAATTGTATAACTGATACATTAAAAATATTTTATTAGTACAGAGTATTTTGATTTAGGTTATCGTTAAACCAATCTTGAACAATAGGATGTCGCGTTATAACTTTTGGTATTTCGCTTAAATCCATTTCTTTTTTTTCCTTTGCCAAAATGGGATTAATAACATTTACTATAATATGCCATAGAACATCGTATAGAACTATATTTATTTTTTCTTTTTCTTCTGTAACCAATGTTTGTAAGCTACGGCTCAATCGCTTGCTTATGATGGTACTCATATATTCATCTCCATATAAGCCTGTTATTTTGGCCTAAAAATAATAAAATGTTGTACTAAATTGCAACTGTTTTAGTTTCTTAATTAAATAAAAAAATATATGATTAAATAATAGATTCACCTCTATGGATGGTAATGTAATATCCAATGTTAAATCAGTTATTTGTATTGGATTTGTTAGTGTTACATACAGTATTGTCTGAATGTCCAAATTTGTAAATTTCATTCTGCAAATAGCATAGTAATTAAAATTAACATCTTAAAGAACAATTACTATTTTATAGAATGTTTATAACATAAGCAAATAAAACTCTAATTCGATAAAAGTTTCTGGTAGACTGCAGTCTCAGAGGTATACATAGGAGCTTATAACGTATTTTATAGGCAGTACTAAGAAGAATACAAAAAGCTTCTTTAAATGCGTATTTTAAACGGGAAATGGAGAGCAAAACAGTAGCAACTAGCCTTAGTTGAAAAATAAAGAAGTAAAGAGAAGAGATCAGGGATGAGCAACGGATGGCGAAATGCTTTCTATGTTACCCCTCTTTTGACCTTCCAGATTTTACAATTTTAGATTTGCATGATACAATGATTTTATGCAGGTCACAAACATTTCCGTTTTGTAAACATTTTGGAACTTCCTGTAGAGGCCAAGTGTACTGGTAGCTTATCAATTTTCGTAGAAGAAACCTATTACATATATGTCCTTACTATTCACTACTTTTCTGTGTCTGAAAAGCAGCAGACGCTTTCTTATGGCTGTTTATAAAAATCTATGTCGTGCCAAAGAAAGTACAGCTTTTTTTCAAAAATCTCATATTTTTAAACATTAGGTTTTTACTATTAGTTGAAGATTTGATGAAGCGAAAGAAACCAAAGAAGCAAGCACCAATGTAGCAGAACAGTTACAGAGATTTGGGCACTGGATTTATTGGCAACAATGACTACAAAAGTTGCAGTTGTAATTTGTTCTGCTCTGCCAAGCGAAAAGGCCTTAAATCGAAAAATACACACAACTGAGTTAATGGTATCCGCTTCTTTGCACTGAAATCTATTTGTATGCAAAGCAAGAAAGCCCTAACTTTGAAAATAAATGATACGACCTATTTTTAAAATATTCTACACAAATGAACTTCTCTAGCTTGTTATCATCGCCATTGTTAACGACATAGGGTCTCTCAATCTTTAAGTGTCTGCGTGGCGTAATGAGCACCATCGACACCATAACCAAAGAATATTTATTTGATTTGCTAGTTCCCACCAAGCAGAGTGATATCGAGTTCACATGATTAATTGAACGTCGTCTTTTGTCGCCAATGGCGAATCTGAAAAATTGACGTCATAACGTGATTAAATATGACGTGTCTATGAAGTTGTGCATTTCTTCCCATACAAAATTGATACATTCAAGTTTAGCCGTACTCGATTATTGACTGAGCCGACGGCAAAGGAAGAAAAATGTTATTCAACAGTGATCAATATGGTTCGGCATAACAAAATCTGAATAGAGGTCTTAATAACTATATAATTCAACCAAGCAAACTACAGCAAGATGTTCAGAAAGTTACTAGAATTTGCATGTCATTGTATTTCGGAACGTCAAGAAGAAATTAAACTACTTTTAAGTAAAAAAATGAATGTATCGTCCAAGCAGTACAGGAATTTTGATGTTTACTTCCTAGAAAAACTGAAGATTTGAGCCTGGTTGAGAATAAAAGTTTTAATGAGAATCAGAATTAACTGGTTGGGACTACCATAAAATGGGAAACTAAGCCTTTCTTAACTTTCAAGTATAATTAGGAACACAATATCTTCTAAACAGTATTCACATCCATACATAGGCAGTCTTATGGGTGTTGCAAGTTTTGCACTTGCACATCTAACCAGAATTGCTCCGGACGTTCACTGACGTTTTTAGACGTCTATCGGACGACTGTTAGCTGACGTCCCTTGGATATTGTATTTTGGTCCATACTTCATTCGAATATTTTTGTACATAAGTTGTAGTACATCCATTAGACTTTCGTTTGACCATGTACAAATTTGAACGTCCGTCCGATATTGTTTTTGGAAGGATAAACGTAACCAACGAAATTAAGAAAAAGATCGATAAATAAGAAATTACTAAAATGAGAGTCTGTGTTAGTGCATCCATATTAAAAAGGTAAAACAGCTACTGATCTTATAACTTTGTCAGATTAAATAGAAATCGATATCACAATTTTATTGTTTTTTCTCACTGCGCTATTGTCTACTTACCGCATGTGTCCATTACCAAACAGATTGAGTACTTTGAGCATTCTAATATTTCCAACATAGTTAGTGTCGAATATGAGAGAACTGAAATTTACACCAAGGCTTAATGTTGTCGGGATTATAGTTAGCTTCCCTTTTGACAATGTGAAATTAGTGATGCCTCTTACGAAGGTTTCACTCAAGCTTACATTACCCCTGAAAATTCAATTAATAAAAATAAAGTAGACTAAAATCATCAAGGTACCTGATCATCTCTTCATCAAATTGGTGAAAGAAAGGAGCCACTTCCAGTGGATCAAACGATGGAATTCCCAATTCTGAATCACCAAATTTTATAATTTTTCTTATACGTTCTACAACTTTTTTAATTTCTCCCTCGCAAGTAAGAGTAGTACAAGCTGCAAAATAATATGCTTTAATATCAATCATCTTTTCTATGTATTTAAAATAAAGGTATTACGTAAACTGAGATCTTCTGATGAGTATTGGGCTTCAACAATCCTGGTGAAATATACAGCTGCAAAGATTAGTATCACTCTTAATATAACTTCCATTATGTTGCAAAATTAATAGAAGAAACTTCAATGAAACGAAAAAAGAATTTTTATTACTAATTGTAAAGTGTAGACTACTATCTAGAAATGATGAAGGTATCTAACATAAGAGAAAAAGATTATTTCGAATCTTGTTTAACGCGTTTCGTTTTGGTTACTTTCACAATATCAATAAATATCTAACGTTATTACTAGAGTTAATCAATTATAAAATTAAAAATGTAATTGCGATCTAAAGTAATTTTGCGAATTAATATAAACAGGAAATTGCTTTTTAACAAATGGGTGACTTTGGAAACACTTTACGAGGGTGGTCTGAAAAGTTTCCGACCTAACAAAGATACAAGACATTTTTTCTGAAAATCTTTTTTATTTTTCAACATAGTCTCCTTGTAACTCTACACACTTCTCCCAGCGATGCTCCCATCTCTGTAACCCGTCCAAATAGTACTCGGCATTTTTCTCTGCAAAATAATTGTTCACGAAGGTGATTGCCTCTTCATTTGACGAAAATCTTTGTCCTCCGAGCGCAATTTTTAGATGAGGGAACAAAAAGAAGTCGCTTGAGGCTAGATCTGGTGAGTAAGGCGGATGGTCAAGCAGTTCAAACCGTAATTCGTGGATTTTCGCCATGGCGACCGCTGACGTGTGAGACGGTGCGTTGTCTTGGTGAAACAGGATTTTCTTTTTCTGCAAATGTGGCCGTTTTTTCGCAAGTTCTGCCTTCAGCTTGTCAAGTAATGATGCATAGTATGCTCCTGTAATGGTTTTTCCTTTTTGAAGATAATCGATTACAATAACTCCATGACTATCCCAAAAAACAGTCGCCATCACTTTCCCAGCCGAAAAAACAGTTTTTGCTTTTTTTGGAGCCGGTTCCCCCTTTGCAGTCCACTGTTTGGACTGTATTTTTATTTCGGGCGTATAATGGTGTATCCAAGTTTCATCTACAGTAATTAATCGGCGCCAAAACTCGGATTTATTTCGCCTAACTGCGCCAAAAGAGCGTTGGAAATATTCATTCGAACACGTTTTTGGTCTAACGTGAGCAAACGCGGCACCCAACGCGCGGACATCTTTCTCATGCCTAAATGTTGATTTAATATGTGACAAACACGTTCTTTTGACATGTTCATAACCTCTGCTATCTCTCTCACTTTAATTCGGCGGTCGTCTAGCACCATTTGGTGAACTTTGGCGATGTTTTCGTCGGTAGTTGCAGTTTTTGGACGTCCCGAACGTTCATCGTCTCCCAAGCTCTTACGGCCACGTTTAAATTCAGCAGCCCAAAATTTAAATGATGGTGCAGAGTCCCCATACACAGAATCCAACTCATCTTTTATTTGCGAAGGCGTATTGCCTTTCAAAAACAAATATTTAATAACAGCTCGATACTCGATTTTGTCCATTTTCACAAAAAAATTCACATCAACTCACTCAAACGACTGTTACATAAAAACTGCGCGTCCAAAATGGCTGAAACTTTGGTGAGTAACTGTCAACAGATGAACAACGAAATTCAGTAGCTTTTATTTACGAGTGCTGACATCTTCACGTTGAGGTCGGAAACTTTTTAGACCACCCTCGTATAAGTGCTTGTAGCTAATTTTAGTCTGATTTTAATTTATAGTAAATACTGTTATGTTACGACTTTCTGTTGTTTTTGTAATCATGCCCGAAGTTTTGGTGTCTTATCTCATTCTTATTCCCACTTTTCTTGCTATTTCCTTTCCTGTCTGAAGAGGAGCCTGAGGTCGTATAGAGCAGTCCATCTCCATATGATGATGCTTCTGCTGTGCATAATAAGAAGAACATAAGTATTTACTCTGCACTGAAACAACTTTCCTTTCTACAAGGTATCCTAATCAGTAATCAGTCTGTACTAGAAGATGACGTCGTTATTTTTATAAAAATATCAACAACTGTCGTTAGGAAAAGTTGTACAGGAAGCGTACTAGGAAAGTTTTTATAATTTAAAAAATTGAATAAAACTATTTTTCTCGTTTCTTGATCACTCTGTATAAAGGAGATGATGCAGTTAAAATTTTGATAATTATTTCTAAAGATCGATGTTTATCACTGCAAGGTTTTTAAAAACAAGTTTTGGTTTGGACCTCCATGAAGCTATCCTTGCTATCATCATTGGATGCAAAATAAAAAATAACGAAATATACAGGTGTTTCATTGAAGAAAACCTAAGTTTTATGTGTCACGCTTTTGTGGAACACTTTGAAGTCGGGAATAATTTTAGAAGTACAGGCAACCGTTCTGTACAACTTTTTTTAACAACAGTTTTTGCTTTTCCTACAATACTATCTTCCGAGTAAACCATTGGGATACCCTGTATTCGCTGATTGTATTTATTCAAAACTCATATACAGGGTGTTCCTTTTCTTACTCTGGCTAGCTCTCAACTAAAACTAGCGAATGTACAAAAACGAGAGCTGTACTTCAAATGAGTGCAGAAATGGTGCAAAAAGGGGAAGCGTAATGGGTGTTCCGCGTTTTCTGGAACACACTGTATGTATTGTAAAGTGTACCATCTTCTGCTGACTGAAAGTCTCCCTTTTACAGATTATTAGTTAATGTGATACCCTATTCAAGAAAGATAATCCTTTGACAATAGATAATTGTGTTTGTTACAGGACTCTACTTAACTTTCTTCACACGCCTTATATTGTTTTATTTTAAAGTATTTTTTTCAAATTATACTACCTATGTAAGTAATTATAGATCATAGAATCATAAAACCTAAAGTAAACACACGAAAGATACGTTTCTATTGCTTAATTTCAAATAATGTATTAGTTAACCAAGTATTAGCGTTCTTTAAGTCTGCACAGCTTTAATGCTAAATCCGGCCGTAGCCTTAACACAGTAGGTAAAAAGTATTAGTTGAAATTGATTCTGTTGTTCAGGGGATTTGAAAACATTCAGTCAGGTTCTTCTGGGCTAATACTATACTCAAATCATCTAATCTGGCGGGTCTGTGCTAGTTTTAGTAATTCTATTTGACGGAAGAAAATTGTATGGGGTGTTAAAACCAGTCATCTTTTAAAAATTTGTGGAAGTAATTTATGACTTGTTATTTAGCTGTCAAATCAACATTTCAATTTTCTAGGAACTGTATAATAAGTCTTTGCCAGTATCGCGACAACAGCAGAAAGGGCCAGATAATTTTAGTGAATACGTAGAAGAAGGGTCATGTCCGAACGGTTTATTTAGAATTTCTGAGAAAAGCATTTCATGGCAGTAGGAACAAAATATTTATTTATTGTATACCTTTAAAGAGGGTGGCTTTCAAATGGTTTAGACAAAAAATAAATATGAAATAACATCCCTAAAGATATTTTATATTTAGAGTTTTAAACCATCTCTGCAAAAGGTAATTCTTGGAAATTCTTAAACCATTTAGTTGTGATTAGCTTGAAGCAGAAAATGTCAAGGGGTTCGTTTCTTTTTTTCAATACTTTATTTTTTGAAAGGTTTCGTTTTCTCAACTTTAGCTGTAAACAGCTGGCTCTTTGTGGGATATTAGGGTGAGACCGCTGTAAACATAATCGTATTGCAAAATATTTTATGTAAAAGAGTGCACATGCTTTAGCTTAGTTTTTTATACAAATATGGCATATTCTGAGCCATGAGCAGTCAAGCACTTAGGGATAGGGTGGTTAAATTTTCATTACGTTTCAGACAAATAAGCAAATTGTTTAAGTTAATTAATTACAGAATTGTACTGATCTAACAGTGTAATAAAAATAGAAAACAAGGACAAGAACCATCCAGTACAGCCTGCTCAAAAACATGTAGGATACCACGGTTATCACCCAGAAAATTCAATACGGATAGTATAAAAGTCTATTCACACACAACAGTGACGTGCCGTCGCAGTGACCGTTCCGTGACAGTGACGTGCGACACATCACAGTGACAAGTATTCACATACGTCAGTGTCTGTTCCGTGCTCTTGGTAAATTGGTCATGGATTTTTCTGATGAAGAATTTGCTATGATCGCTGTAAGTTTGGATGAAGAAGAAACACATTCAAAAAAGTGCCGCAAGTGGGTACATCAAGCATGGACGAGAAGATCAACAGAAGGGGAGTTTCTTTATAAAGAATTAATAGATGACGAGTGTAAATTTTTTAAATATTTTCGAATGTCCCATTTCATATTTTATTGAACAAGACAGAGAAATATTTAAAGAAACAAGACACTCATTGGAGAGCAGCCATACCACCGAAGGAACGTTTAGCAGTATGTCTCAGGTATGTGTTTATATACCAAAGATAAATTAATTAAGATTAACATAAAGATAAATGTGTTTTATTTAGAATAAAATACATAAACGTAAACAAATAAAGTAATTCAGCATTCATTGAATGATCGGAAATAGTCTTGGGCAGTAGGGTTTTCGACGCTTCTGGTACATGAAGACAAATATTGTCGTGTAGTAATTTGTTGTTCTCTGGACGCTGATAATAATAATGTCAAATGATGATCATTTGGTGATGGACTTGAGCCACTGGAAGTGTACGCAAAACTAGGTGGGATTGGTTCCTGGGATAAACTGCATGCTTCTTGTGGTTGCTGCCGCATAAGCATATTCATCTCATATTTTTGCACTACAGTAAAAATTTCGGATTTTGCTAAGTTCAAAAAATATGGATTCAACGTTTTTAAGGTTGGAGCAATGCCATTCAAAAAAGTGTCAACTGGATGAGTTGCTGGCAGTGTAGAACTTTGCTTCGCGTTTTTCAAAAGGATATACTTCATCAATGTGGATGAAGCAGACTCTTGTGGTATCCGCTTTCTTTTGTTAATTGATTTTGGCGAAGTTGGGTTGGTGCCGCTTGTACCACCATCATCACTTCTAATGTTCTGTGGTTCAGGTGAATTTAGTGTGGAGTCGTTGCTCATAGCTTCTACTTGGTCTGGTTTGTCGTCTGGAATTTCATTTGCCTGTTCATCCTTTTGAGGTTCAATATTCCCTTTTGTTTCCCTTTTATCGAAAAATTTGTTAAGAAAGCTCAACTGATCTGAGTATTTATAGGGTTTGATTTTTTTGCAGCTTGTCCAGTTTTTGGTGCCATTTTCTTCAGTGATTTTATATAAATATAACGAATATTGCTCCACCTTGTTTTACATGCTGTCCCTAAAAAGTAAAAGAAATATAAATAGGCTAATAGTTACTTAACAGATCATCATGGAGTCATACATATTGTATCTTTTTGTGTTAGGTTTTTAGCCACGGGAGATTTGTTGACCACAATTTCGTTACCGGCTTGGACATTCTACAGTATATGAAATTGTAAACGAAACATGTAAAGTCATTGTAGAACGACGTATGGAAGAAATGTTGCCCCAACCTACAGAAGAAATGTGGAGAAATATTGCTAAAGACTTTTACGAACTTTGGAATTTCCCTAATTGCTTAGGGGCAATTTATGGGAAACACAGTAATCCAAGCTTCTCCTAACAGTGGATTTTGATTTTTTAACTATAAGAAAACTTTCTCGGTAGTGTTGTTAGCATTTGTAGATGCTAACTACAGGTTTATAGCTGCAGATGTTGATACGGTAAAAATAGGGAGGGGGGGAATTCTCGCAAAATCTAATTTGGGAAAAGCGCTTGAACGAGATGCTTTATCCATTCCACAAAATGCTAGAACAAATGAAGCTCCTTACGTAATTTTGGGGGACGAGGCATTTCCTTTGAGGAAATACTTGATACCTTATCCAGGACGACAGCTGGATATTCCCAAACGTATTTTTAATTATCGTTTGTGCAGAGTAAGGAGAATCGTATAAAATGTTTTTGGCATTCTGAGTCAAAAATTCAGAATCTACAATAGACGAATTCATTCAAAACCAGAAAATGTAGACTATATAATATTATCAACTTGTGTATTACACAATTTTATTATCAAATATTCGTCCAACTCTCGTATGTAAACCAGAAAACCTAGAGCCGATATGAATGAGGCAGTTGCACTTAACAACTTGCTTCTTCAAGGAGGGAATTCAACAAAGGAAGTCGTGAATATAAGAGATCTATACAAAGAATTTATTAATATTTTATAAAATTATTAATTTTATTCTAAATAAACTTACCAGCAGTCTTCAATTCCTTGCCAATTTCGTTCCAATTGTTCATTTTATATGCAATGTCCATGTATTTTGAGTTACACAAATCAAATAGAACAGGGTGCTGACGCACCATTTCAATTAATTGTTCGTCATCCATTGAAAAATAAATACAAAAATAAAAAAAAATACAAAGATGACTGCCAGTGAAAACTTAAAAATATCGTTCGGAAGAAATCTGTTTTCAACGGTACGGTTACAACACTGACACCATGACACTGAATCGACAATTACGATACTGCGACGGACAAATGTAAACACGTTTACTTAAAACTACGGCAACGATTTTCCTCCGGCAAAAAAATCACGGCACTGAGCGGACACCGCACAGCCACGTCACTGTTGTGTATGAATAGACCTTAAGACAGCAGGATCTAACGCATTAACAGGGCTGGCTCAGGGCGTTTTGGGCACAGCCAGTGTTGTAACACATACATTTTTTTTTAAATATATAGTTACAGATACAGATACTGAGTGGAACTTGTATCTAGATACAGATACAGATACTTTCTATGTTGAGTCTCTAGATATAGATACAATTACTGAAAAAGATATAGCTAGATACCCACTATGATACTTTCATTATTGTTATTGTTAATGTTATACCTATAAGGGAAAAATCTATTTACAAATTCCAGCATAAGATTTATTTGATTTTACTCTTCTATGTTTATGACACCCCATACAGCACAAAAGTTCCAAACATGTTCCTGCAATGTTGAATAAAGATATCAGAGAGATTGAAACACTTCAGAAAAAACCTGAAACTTTTTGTGCTGTATGAAATCATAATCACAGTTCTGTTTTCTGCCGTCTAGATTTGAAAGAATGCTGCTCATTTTAGATTTCTATTTCGTGAAATCACAAAATAAAATTGTAATTGATGTGTATTCAGATACTTCTACCAAATACACAAAAAATGTAACTAGTTACAGATACCGATACTAAATTGGGACAAGTAACTAGTTGCTCTCTCAGATACACCACAAGTATCCAGATACTGTATCCAGATACATGTAACTAGATACATTACAACACTGGGCATAGCCTAATGGCGCTATATTCGTTAAGTGACGCGAATGTCCATTTCGGAGCCCATCTGGTTTGGAGCCTGAGGGAGATCCCATATACCTAACACATTTTTGTTTAAAGCCGCCACCATGCTTTGGTTCTGGCCCAAAGTTCAGATACAGACCAAGATTTGAAATATCTGGAATTCCTTAAATCTGTATTAATTCTGAACGATTCAAACCCTATTGAGTCTGTGGAACATTTTGAGTCGGTTGAACCTTTCAAGTTGCTTGAGTTTTTCAATCAAACCGGTTGTTTTCTTCCAACCAGTTGCGCTTTTTGGATAGAATTTTGAACCACATTCGAACTTAGATCACTTGTATTATGATACAAGGGTCTATGTGTAACTTTATTTATTTTTGCAAGACAACTTACGTAGTCCTTACTGCGGTTTTAAAATAAAATAGATAACGTTAGTGTATTAGCACTAAAAAGTAAAGATTGTGAAGTAATGAAATGCCACACTTAATTGATTTTTGCCAAGTGTTTTACCTGTAAAAGAAATTTGGAAACGGAGTTACTTGTCAGGTAAGTTTGAATCAATCTTGCTTAAAACAACTTTAAATCGCCATTTTGAACCCAAGAATCGCTATCACAACGATATTTTAGTACATGATCTTGATACTATAAGATAGCGCACTATCTTTACTAAATTCTTTTGACTATCTTCACCCTAGGTGAATTAAAAGACCAAATGCTTATGTATTCTGCTAGAGTGGGAGTTTATAACAATAAAAAAAGCATTTTTTAATATTGTGTATGGATTAGTGAAGAAAACATCTTGTTGAATTTTATTAAATGTAGAACAGCATTTAATTTTGTTTTGGTTATCAAATAAAGAAAGAGCCTACGTTTTGATTTTCTGAAAAAAACTGAAGAAGTACTATTTTCATTTCATATGGACTGAAGGAAGAAGACATCCTATAGTTTACAATAGTGTGCTTGTGATTTAGATCAGTAAAACAAGAGATTTTTTTCGAGGCTCCGTGACTAGATATTTCAAAACCCAAACAAAATCTAAGTGATCTTCAGGTCAGAAAATAAATTTCTTCTCTGAGATCTACTTCTATTGGGACTCAGAAGTAGCTGGTTCCATATCTCATCTTCTGCAAATAGCCTAGGGGTCATCTGATTTAGGATCTTTGACAGAGCCGCGCCTCAAACCGTTAGGCGTCTTAGGTACAGTCTAAGAATCCTACTTGTTAAGAGGTGTAAAAGTAGGATTATACCATATGGTCGATATTTCGCATGTCTATTTCGGAATCCCAAAAGGGCCCACCACGTCTGATTTTGATTAGAGCTCGAGGGACATTTTCTACGTGTCTGTTTCAGAATCCAAAGGAGACCCTTCCCATGGGTGCCCGTGCCAAACATTTGAACCTAGACCCAGCTTCAGTGAAAACGTAATGTAGTAGGAATGGAAAAGGGGCATGGGTGGAAAGAATCTCCGCTTAAAGTCGCTGACATGATTTGAGCCGGCCCTTCACATTAATCTATTAAAAGAACAGAGAGATGAGTGGATGACTAGAGGTATGCTGATATGGTAGATTCGAAAATATCTTCAAGATCGGTAAGAAGATTTTCTGCGTTTTGTAGAAAAGCGGTAGGGAAATGTTTTAGTATTCTAGCTCTAAAGATCTTCTTTATGCGTGTTTAGGAGTGTGAAAAACCTGTAAACAGTTTGCATCTATTAGATGTATTTTGATTCAGTATCATATTTACACCCAATGATAGGAGCACTTCAGGCTGGGATCGGATAGGGAGGAGCTGGAAAAAAGCAAGCAAATGCTTAGAGTATGGAGTAAATAAAAATTTTGTACGAGCAGCCCGGAAATCTTGCACAATACGTAGACATTGTTGCATAGTTGAGAGGAGAAGAAGTAGAAGAAGAAGAGGAAAAATTCCAGTTCCGTATTAGCAGGATCGATATTTGGTCGAAAAAATATGTGTGGATTTTTGAGAGGTTAGGTTTTACTCTCTATCATCGGAACCAATACTACAGCTGAAAAAACTTCTCAGAAAGTATATTGGAACCAGCTGAGGCGAATGAAGACACTCAAAAGGATATGGTTTTTATTATTCATGGATTTGACGTAAACATTGTCATGTCGATACTGTAAGTATTATTGATGATATATGTGTAAATTGTTCGAACTTGCTTTTTCGTTGCTTGTTTTCGAAATAAAGTATCAAGTATTTACCATTTTTTTAAATAGTAAGGATAATGATCTTTCCGACTTGATACTTCCACGCGACAAGAAGCTGTTACGCGGATGTTTAAAACTTGCTGGAGTTGATGCCTTCGATATACAAACTAACCGTTAAGTATGCAAGGTCTGTAGGGGAACAGATTGCCACAATGGCGGTACGGTCTTCCACAAAGTTGAGAAATATCCATAATAGAAACAGCAATTGAAAATGATGATTTTCAGTTCTACTACGACTTGAGAAAAGACTGTATCATCAAAACGTTTTTGGAAAGATTGCATAGCCAAAATTGTTCTAACGAGATACGAACCAGCTTCTCCTCCTCTTAAATAGGACAGATGATCAGTACTAGAAAATCTACTCTGGGGGATGAACCAAAGGTTATTTTCGATTATTTAACTGCTTTGGTGAAAATGTTTGCAATCAAAGAGAGAATCTGAGGATTGATAAAGATGTCGAACTGAGTCTAGGGGTTGGTAATTTTATTTTTTGGAGATTTACTCCAGAATTCGTTTTCTTTACAGTGATTTAGGTCAGAACAAACAGCATACAGTGATGGTAGGCCTGGTAGAAAAGTCTGCTTCACTACGTCTTCACCACGTGACCGCGGGTTTTGGCAAATTCTCGGTAAAGTGGAGTAGAATTCAAATATGGTTTCAGAGAAAGAATTAATGACTATTTGAAACTAAGACATGCTAGTAATAATATTCATTTATTTATTTATTTAAAATATTTATTCTTAGGAAATATGAAATTAAAGCAACATTCTTTTGCAGTGAAGAGTAAATTAATTGAAAGCCGTAAACAGGTGATTAATTGATTACAACGATTCTTCCATAGACAAACAACTTTCACTTTTCAGTTTTTATTCTGAAGTCGAGAAATTAAAGAAATATGTATTCCAGAGGTTTCCAGACATTTATTAGCAAGTAAAATAAAATATCTTGCCTTTAGAGAGGCTGTTAGGAGTATGTGTTTCATTTTCTGCAACTATTAGGATTACACCCTGTATAACCCATTGTAGGAGGAACTCTCTCCAAATCATTGTGGTTTTTTATATAATATCGTTTGTTGGTGTTTAGCCCTTACAGAACAAAATTATATCGCCCTTCTTTTTTCACGAAATCTAGATCATATCCTAATTTTAGCCTTTATGTGTAGTCATTTGTTTAATGTGTTTCCCGAAATATCTATTTAAATTTTTTATACCTACCTACCTAAAATGTAGGGGCTTTCAGATTATGACCACTCGGTTAGAAGAATAAGGGAGCTTCCGGGAATAGTCTAAGCCCTTGATAGTTTTTTCCGCTATACTATCAGGGATATCAGAAGATAATTGAAGTATTTCTTTTAGAGAGCTTTTGTTGAGTAATTCTGAACCTATTTAGTGAGATTACTCCGTATGGTATCAGGACCTTTTATTACGTCAGTTCGATTGTTGGTATCTAAAACCGAAAAAATATCTTTGACTTCCCGAAGACAAACTAAGTTAATGTTTTGTTTTTATATGCATTTTATTATTTAATATCTTGTTTATTGTTCTCCAGGCTATAAATAGCTAAATTCATTATTGAAATTCTACATGTTTAAATTACTAATTCAAAACATTCATTTATTGTTTATTTTAATATATCTTTGTTAATTTTACTTTATGAAATCTACTATTGTGCATTCGTCTCGTTTACATTATCTGATTTACGGTTGAGCAGGTAAAAATTTCACAAAATTCATTGAAAAGTTCCCTTTAGGGAGTTCTCAGAAATCCGACCCTTTCGGCTTAAATTTAGAATTTTACTTGACAGTAAACATCGACAAAGAGCTAACTAAATTACAGTTGATGTTTACCTACCATACCTAGAATTTCAAGTAAAAGTTTTGGCATAGATAGATGATTGGTTTTACTGCTTCAGATGGCAATGTTTTAATATAAAGCCAAGTTGTTTGGAACTTTTACTGGTAGTAAAGTTTTTCTTTATGTTATATTTTGAAAACTTGAACCGCCTTTATAGATTTACTAACAAATGAAAATCGATATCACGAGAGAAAATTGAAGTTAAAAATACACCCTTTATACTATACATACACAACACTCTGTTTAAGTTTTGAACCAACAGATTCAAGAAATTTTCCAGGATAGTACATATCTACAGGATGTTTCATTAAAAAATCTAGGGCAAATACAATAATTTGAACTAGTCAGTCTCCGCATAAGACCACTCAATTGAAACTTCAATAATTACTCTTAAAGTACATGCAAGGATTAAAGTTTTGTTTGTAAAAGTGGAACACCAAACAGTTTTATATATTATAATTGATAATAATTAATAACAAAATAAAGGTGGAGATGTTGTCACCACATGCACGCTTGTGAGTCAACAAAACCATAAAAAGACTGTCTACACAGCGTGAGCTTGCTCAATTGAGGTGTCTTTTAAGTTTGCTTAAAAACCAAAAGTGCTCGCGTCGTGACAGCTCAGAGTGATATGATGATATGCACCTTTATGCAACACAGCCAAAATGAAAAAAGTTATTCGTCAATGTTGAAATATTTTTACGGCAAAAATTTTTACATGGGATGAGTTAAGAGAACGGGATTGGCGCGAATACGTAGAAGAGCAGTATCAGGAGCTCGCTGCACTGAAGAGGTCCTAGCATTCCTTGGCGCTGTATTTTTAATTTGTAATATACTCTAATTTTTAGGTTTGCACACGCTTGGCAAACCACATCTCATACTATTCAGCTTATGAATGCAAATTCAAGTATTACACTGGTAACGTGTATTTGAGACACGATGTTGGAGGTTGCGTAAACCTGCAAACCATATGTTGATCACCTTTGCCATCTCTTATCAATACCTAGAGAGCACATTTTAAGAAACAAAAAATGTTAACGTCTCTCTTTATCTTTCAATAATAAAGTATTATCCAATCTGTGATGTGCGGGGTGTTCTAGACAGTCATCGACGCAGGTTTTGCTGTGCTTACTCACGCCCACAAACCTCTTTCTTTCTTTCAACACATACTATCCTTCTATCTGCTTTAAATTTCCATAATTGTAGCAGATTTGAAAGAAGATGTTCAATTAATTACATCCCTCGGGACAGATAGGCCAATTATGCATCTCCAACTTTTGCAATACGATATATGAAAGCGTACTTGATATTCTAAGAACTTAAAAGACCAAAAAAGGCATATTAAAGCATCCACCTACAACCTTCCTTGATCAAGCCTCTACCCTGGCACCCGATTTTGTACACTTTCGAAATATTCCATTCGCTCCCAGAGGAATTACTATACCGTACCAATAACTCCACCATACATTATCTTCCTTCAAAAAATAATACCTACAGACCTAAAAAAATAGTAAACCAACGAAGTCATATTAAAAAGTTTTACCCAATACTGCGAGCACTGATGGATTTAGGCTTAGACCCTCAAGGCTTGGGCCTAGGGCGGCAAAATTTGAGGGGCCACAAAATTTGAGAGACGGCAAAATTCGAGAGATGATAAAAATTCAAAATTCATGGAGTTTCCCGGTGATTCTATGAAAAAATCTGCAATTTGAAAACAAAGAGGGCGCCATATCAAAACAGGCCTAGGGCGCAATCACACTTAAATCCGCTTCTGACTGCGAGTCTTGTTCTTGTATCAAACTACTATTAGTCAGTATAAAAGCTGTGACCAGCTATATGAAATATTCCCGAGGAATCTATTCATATTAACGTGAAAAAATATTTAGCAAAGGCTCGTAATATGGGTAGGCCTTTGATACAACTTTCTTCAAGTTGGCCCATATGCTTCATATGGCTATGATAATATGCTATCATTCTACTCCATCTACATTTAATTTGCTGTTTTCTTCCGGCACACGTTTTTACTAGATTACTTGAAAACTTTTTATGCGGTAGACGCTATGTATCACATCCTTAGCTCAAAGCCGATTTCCTGGTCAGGATCACCGAGCCCCGAGCCTTAGGCGCTAGATCTTTGGAGGGCGTCACACCGTGCAGTGGCGAATATAAATTTTTCAAAGTCCGAGGGAGACCTCCTCCACGTCTGCTGACACTCCGCAACTGGTCAGGAGTCTAAAAGGACCAGCCTATGAGCGCGTTCACTTTATTGCATAGTCTAATTTATAAAACCAAACAAGGAAAACTATAAGAAGATAATTGAGGGCGCTTACATATAATACGCTTTGGAGCACTTAAATAGTCAAGATGTTACTGTTCCTGGTGTGCTTTAAGGTTTTGCAACCGAGAAAAAAAATCACAACATGGGTATAATTCGCAACGTTAATAGGTGCATTGCCTAAACTAACTCAGTATACCCCCAGTTGCAGTTTCTTTGTAAGAAATCTTACGAGCAAAAAATTGGGATCCTGCTGGAATGGAAGCTGATTCGAGCTTCCACTTGCCTTTTCTCTTTTTGCAAAGGCATCGTCTATGGCCAAAAAGTCTTATACTCTGTAACGACTACAGTTGGTGCTTCATAGTATAAACACTAAAAATTATAATGATGCCGATGATGATAGGGGTTAAAAGAGATCACAACAAACAGTTGGGCGATGAATCTTATGAGCAAGAAAACTGAAATTCGCTGGAATGAGAGCTGTTTTACTTTTCCTTTACTTTCCTAGACATGGTTTTATCTTCATTTGCTTTTTTGCGAAGGCATCATCTGTGGACAAAAAGCTTCTATGCTCAGCTGCTTCCTAGTTCATCTTCATAGTACATACAAACAGAAAAGAAAAAAACATCACAAACAGCTGGGTGACCACGATGTCGGTGCTTGTTCAGTATTTCCAGTTGCTCTTCTTTGTGTTTGTGATGGATCTTTTATGAGCAAGGAATCGAGAACCCGCTCTTTCGTGACCGTTCCATTTCTTTCATAGCTCTTCACCGATCTTCTTTTCTCGAAGACATAATAAAACCGATGGTGATATAGGATAATTGGAAATGATTAACTGGTGCTTCTTATTATAAAATGAGAAAAACTGTACGTTACGGGTATCAGGTAGAAATGGTTAATACGATTCGAACATTATTTACGTACTTTATCGCGGTATAATAGGCGATATGTAAATTGGGTTTTTGTCTATAAAAGCAGACATTGGAAAGTTACTTTAAAAAAGCAATTAGTTACAGTTACAATTACCTAATCAAAAAATGTAATTAGTTACAATTACAGTTACTTTATTTTAAAAAGTAACTAGTTACTATTACAGTTCCTGCAAATATGTAACTAAGTTACTTTACCGTTACTGTCAGTTACTTTGATTATATAAAGAAAATAAAGAAAAACTTTTTAGAACCCATTAAGATTGGTGTTGATTCTAATTAATTTTTCTTTGTATAAGCTTACTGTACAACTCTTAGAATTACACAATATGAAAACATGTATTTTCTGAACATCATCAAAACTAAATTTGAAAATCGATTATTCAAGTAGCGCAAAAGGTAACGATTTGAAGTCGTTACCGTTACACGCTTTTTGTAATTAGTTACAATTACATTACTGCGTCTTTGTAAAGTAACGCGTTACCTCTACCGTTACTGAAAAATGTAATTAATTACAAGTAACGCGTTACTTCCAATGTCTGTATAAAAGTAATATTTCAACGCTGTTTTTACATAATTATACTTATGGTAAACAAGACTTTTTGCACCATTTTACGAGACTTTGTGAATAGGCGCTATCCGTAAATAAATCTTTAATTAAATTAATATGGTATGTTGTACCTGCGAGATTGTTTCGCTTATCTTTATTGATAATTATTATTCTTACTTTTATTGTTAGTTTTATAATATACTACGTACTGTTATAAGTAATACATAGAAGTATGTGAATAAGTCAACATGTTGATTATTTTTTAAAATATCACCAGAAAAAATTAAGTATAAAATAAGAAATTTATTTTTCTACCAAAACTAATTAATTACAATAAAAGATGAAAGGTCAAGTGATGGTAGACATAACTTAATACTTCGAAGAATAATTCGAATAAAAAGCCGTTCAGAAATTAACATAACGTTACGCAATCTAATTTTAATATCTCTTTGAGAACAGAAGCTTTTGTACTGTATAGACTCTGTAATTAATTATTGATTTTCCTGTGGTGGTCAAGTTCATTTTGAATCCTATTCAAATATAGGGCAGTAGTATACTGTTTGTGTTTTAGATAATAAAAGTATTACTAGTTTTTTCTAAATAATTATTGGAGGCTTAGGTATTTATTTATTCTTATTGGAATTTCCGTATGTTCATGTAAACAATATGTAAAGCAAATTAACTTTTACTTTTGTAAAAGACAAACAATACCTGCGATTGTTATCACTGCTAATGATAGTATTATTATTATTACTATTATTGTTCTTTATCAACACAAAAATACGCACGGTAAAGTTACTACCTGTAATGCAAAAGAGTAGTTCACCATCCTAGGTGAGGCGGAGTGAGGTGTTTATCTGCGATCACGTGATGATTATTTAGACATGGCTGCTTTCGTGGGATAGTGCAGTCATGAGAGATGAGTGGTTCCCAGTTGATTTATTAACGTAAAAAGTGAGTTGTGTTGCGAATAGACTAGAACATTGTGTAAAAGTGCGGAATTGGAATACAACAAATAAATTACATAAAATCTTTAATTAAATTTTGCGTTTATTTTCGGTAAGTGTAAATTGCTGTCTATTAATTGTAAAAGTTTAAACAAGACCATTTTTATCTTCCAACGCATGTCCCGCTCTTTATGTGACCTTGGTTACTATATTATGGGTTTTGTGTAAATATTGTAAATATAATATTTATTAAATTTATCTGGACTCGATCTTTCATTACCTAGGGTACAGTTGTTTAATCTAAATTTATATTTACATAGAATCTACACACAGACATGGCTCTGTGGGCAAAAGCACAGCAGCTCCCATCTGAGAGTATGCAACAAATACGTGCAATTTATGGCGATCATTTTCCAATTGAAGTTCGTCATTATCTGGCTCAATGGATTGAAGAACAATTCTGGTATTTTATTTGAACTACCTAAATGTTACACATAACCTACAAAGTAATATTTGCAGGTCTGATATCGAACCAATACCCGACAATCCACAACATGAACAATTTGTCGCTGGTCTTTTGAATTCTCTTATACAAGAAATAGAAAACAAAGCGGCTGTGGTAAACGATGGAGAATTCTTTTTGACAAAATTAAAGCTTGCAGAAGCAGCAAAAATGTTCAGACAACGATACAGGTACATAGATACTAAGCAAATGATAACTTATCTTTGATTCTGATCTTAATTGTTTTAGTTCAAATCCTATGCAATTGTTTCACTATGTAAGACAGTGTCTTGCAACAGAAGTACGTTTAATTCAAGCTGTTACCGGTGAAATACTGACTGGCTTGCCACTTGGATTACAAGACAGTTCAACTACAGATGTCGTCCGTAAACTGGATGTCTTGAAACAGCGTACAAGGGTTAGTCATTTAATTTATTTGATGAGAATAAGGTTATTTGGTTGAATAAAGTAAATGAAGGTACTTCCTTATGATTTTATAGTTGAAACCTGTTGTGAAGTTCAAATAAAAAAACTATGAGGAAATACCTTCATTTATTTTAGTTAATTTATTGCTTTTATTTTTGAAAATGAAAAAGTGCAAAATGACATTATTTAGAAAGGCAAGAATATCAAAAATCTAAGTTATCTATGAAACAACACAGTATATATTTGTTTGTTTTTAAGTTACAGAAAACTGTTTGGTGGGTGGATAAATTGTGTTAGAAAAATGAAGGAATTTCCTAAAAAAATTTGACTACTCAGAATTTATTGACAAAAAAAATTTTTTAATTTCTAATGTTTGAAGGCTGATTTTAATTCACAGAAAAAAGTTTAGAAATTAAATAAGTTTTATATTACAATTTAATTCTTTATCTAGTCATAACCATCATAATCTTACAACCAGATAAGTGGGAGGATAAAGTGAACTTTGATCTAATGCATTTTGTATCTTTTTAATAATTAATATATGAGGGCAAAATTATAAAATATTGTCTTGTTCTACTTTTCTTGTCATTTTGTTTAGTTTCTTATTAAAGTTTAAAACTCAATGTTATTTCTTATTTATTAAAAATAATAAATAAATATTTCAGGGCACGACAGCGTACATGTATCGAACAAAATCTTTTATAATTATTGTTTACATACATAATTTACTGTAGATTTTGAGGTTAACTTTGACAGATGTCAAGTTCGATACACAAATGGAAAAACTTAGATATTTAGTTTTTATGTTACTTTTTTGTTTAGTACCTCACAAAATGATTACAAAAAACAAATGTATAATCTTATCTAACATTTCTACACATTTTATTTTTTATTCGCTTTTATCATAATTCTGATATGTTACAAATGAATTTAAATTATAAAAATCAACTCAAATGTTAAGGTGTATCTCCATTCGCAGTACCATCTGTGCAAAATGTTGCATCTTTGCTTGGAACTAACAATTTGCGTTGGTAGTGAGAATGCATCCTTTGCATTACTAGACTAGTTTTTGTTGAAAATATGTTTTGAAATCGTGTATTTGAAAAATAACTGAAATACTTTCTCAAATTCTATTCTATTGAATTTTGATGGGATTACACTCCAGTAATGAATAATAACTTCCCTTATATTCGAGTTGCTCAACGACAAAGTATGAATTGTCAAATATACAGTGTGTTCTAAATTTGAGGTTCATCATTGGAATTTTGGAAACTGTAAGAGGTACGAAGCCGGTTAAATTAGAAAAAAGTTGCCAATCTTCGAGATCGATTTACTGATGTTTTTATTTTTTCAAAAAAGTTCACGGCTTACTAGATATTTACTAAAAACAAAAATATTTGCTTTTTCTTTAAAGTGGAATGAGCAAAGATAGAAAAGAATAGTAAATACAAAAAAGTCAGGTTTTTTTAAATGCTTTTCAGTGATATAATGTTTGACATAGTTATTCTTTTGTCTTGCCAAGAAATGAAGTGAAACTCATGAACATAAGTCAGGGAAAATTTCCAGTGGTGCAAACAGTTCGTTTTCGTCTCTACAAACCGCGTGCGCCAAGTTCGTTTTTTATTTAAAAAATTCACCACAACTGAAAACAACCTACCTATGTAAAAACGTTTCAAGATCTACCGCGCGAATTTAATACTGCGCTGCGCGCTAAAAATCCGTTCATGTAATTGGTAATAGCGAAAAAACGGTTTTGGTAACCATCAGCTACATTTTTATTCCGAAATAACAAAATTTAATATCATTGGCTGAAAATGATTTTTTGTCATCAAAAAAGTTTGAGACATTTTCTAATAGAAATTTAATTTGCAAAACATGCCATAATAAGAAAATGCTTTTAAAGTTTTCACATTTGATTTCAAGATAAAAAGTAGTCTGTGCTCCCAAAAATCGTTTTTCCCTATCAGCAATATTAAGCTAGATATCCTATGATGACAGCCAATTTGACTCACCCTGTACAGTACATTTTAGTTGTTTTCATATGGTATCTTGGTTATTATAACAGATAAAGCAATGAAACTTGCATCGTGTTGGCCTAACTCTTCAAGCCAAATTCATTTGTGAAAACGAAATTTTGCATTTGTCTTTTGTTTTTGGGTTACAAGCAAAACTTGAAAATTTTTTATTTTCTTCAAAGCGCTGCTATTCTTATCCTGTTGAAATAATGAAAATGGTTGTGGGTTGCTGTGGGTTTTTGTAGGGTCATTAGCAGAGAATCGAAGGTTTAAAATTCCATTGCCACCCACGATTTTCAAGTTAGAAGCTAAATTTTAATTTTTTAGAATGGAAGTCATAGTTGGCTTAGACACCATCAGAAAAAGAATTTAAAGAGCTTTCTAACAATGTATAGTTTGATATACAGTGTGTCCAAGATAAGGATGCACAGCATGGGGATCTTGGAAATGGTAAGAGATACAGGATCGATTAAATGGGATGAAAGTTGGCTATTTATAGGACTTTTTTGTTGGTGTTTGCAAAATCTAGATATCTTGGATAGTTTCAGAGATATTTAAAAAAAGTAGATTTCTCGATTTTCGTTATTATTTTTTCTTTTATTTATTTGAAGAGATATCAGAAAACTAAAACCACTTTTCCATTTACACTTTTCGTTTTCTATTAAAATACGCTAACAAAATTCTCGTACATTTTAATTTCGAATAACCATCATCAACCTCATTGTTTTAAATAAGCAGAAAAACAATTGAAAATTATTTTGAATAGCTCTTGTTGTCACGATTGTAATGATGTAAACATGATAGGGTTATTTTGATTTCTTATGCTATAAATTAATGCATTCTACAGTACCCTGACCTGCACGATCACCTGATCTAACACCGTTAGATTTCTTTCCTCTGGGCTTATGTCAAGCATCATGTGCTCAACCAAAATTTTGAAGATGAACAGCAATTATTACAGTTGGTCACAGCAGCGTTCAACACAAAAAAATCAAAACCGAAATAACCCTATCATGTTTACATCATTAGAATCGTGACAACAAGAGCTATTCAAAACAATTTTCAATTGTTTTTCCAACTATTTAAAAAAATGAGGTTGATGATGATTACTCGAAACCGAAACGTACAGGAATTTTGTTAGCGTATTTTAATAGAGAACAAAAAGTGGTTTTAGTTTTCTGTTCCGTTTCCAAGATCCCCATGCTGTACATCCTTATCTTGGACACGTTGTATTTATTTTTAAAAATACTGAAAATATCGTGACACTCAAAATTTCGAAATTTAAACATAGTAGGCTGCAAAAACAATAGAAATCATATTCTACAGACAAATTTTATATTCTAAACTTTTCTATTAACATCAACAGCGATGAAATGAAACGATAATCAACAGAAAATTAAAATCACACTGCTAAACCGTAACTTACTTAGTGATTATTTTAAATTTAAACTAAGATTTAAAAAGTATTTTTTAAAGACTCAGTTTTGTTTATTAAGGTTATTATTACAAACATTGTTTGAACCATCTTTCATTGCTTCTTAGGCACGGTTTACATTTTACAGGTTGTTAGTTACTTACACATAATTTTGTTCCGAATGCATTAATTCTAACAAGCAATCATTAACATTTCAGTTCTCAGTAGACTGAAATTCTCTCGTAGTACGTAGGCTTAGACACAACACACACTGATTGAGGCCAGCACATAACCTCTAAATCTTTGTAAGACTAATGATTTCTAATGCAAATTGTCAATTTGACACATAATTTTACTGAAAATGGAACAAGCTAAGGTATTACTTTTTTCTCCATAGCCTACTGGGAACTGGAATTTTTATGATTGCATGATACAAGAAAGAAATTAATAATTTTCAAACTACTGTATCGTTTTTAAGAATCTTGATTTTTCAAGTTTGCAGCCAAATTCTTAAGATCACTTAAAGATTTTTCCATATGTTACGAACTTTTGAATGACATGGCACTTTTGGAGTAGGTTGGATGTGAAATGTAAGAAATATTTTGTCACTTTCTCAAATAGTTTCTTTTAAGTGGAGCAGTTGCATTTTTAAAAGAATTTTCTAGAAACTTGATGCTAAACAACAAATGAAATTCAATATCCTGATAATTTTATAACAAAATTAAGGAAATGTTGAGTGTACCACTTAGTATAGTTACCATGACCTTTTTATTTTTTGTTGGGAAGATTTCTAGTTTTCACATGTGACATAAATATAGTAATATAAATATTTTATATAGCAGTGTTTTACTATTTTTCCGTTTAAGTTTTTCATTGTTACATTCCTATTAGTCTTTATTTATTTTTTCCTTTCATTACCTTGGCCATTCTATAAGTTTTATAAGAAAAGGTCAAATAATGCTACTATTCAATAAGTAATAATTAAAGATTATCAAATTAATCTTTTATCAAATGATAGTGATTTACTTGTATACTACATTTATTCATTTGTACTTTGATCCATAGGTATTTTAAAACATAAGACAAATATTAAAACAAATATTGGTTTTAAGATTATTGAGCTAAATTCACTCAAATTACAACATTTCTGTAAAATAAAAAAATACACTAATGGTGAACAGACTGTAGTTTAGTTAAATTGAAAACTCATTTTTGTTGCATTTGTTATATTTACCAAATATAAAATTTCTCAATACCTCATCACAGAAGAGTATGTTAAATTCCATGTTGTGACTAAACTACTAATTGAAATTCAAGAACTGTAACCTAAAGACAATTCCTATAACATACATACATAATATGATACTACTGAGTTATCTATTGTTGTTCGAGTGAAATATAATTACAGCATTGACAATGCTTACATACAAGACATTTTTAAGGAAATTCCATATATTCATTCTTAGCTAAGTAAGAAAATTCAAGAACAAATTGCATCAGGTACTACATGTTCTTGGCAAGAGATTTTCTTTTTCAGTATATACAGGGTGTTATGTGTAACATGTACATGTAACACGATGTAACGCTTTTATTTTATTGATATTGCATTTAGCAAGTATTTTTAAGCAACTTGAAATATTTTATTTTGTCGATTTTTCATAAATGTAGAAAACACAAACTTAATTCAATTTTTCAGTGAGGCAGGTGGAAATGTTTCCCTCTAACCAACCAAATTGGTGGGAGGAATGGTGGTAGACAGTATTAAAATTTTAATCTGTTGCAATTTTGTGCAGCTTTTAATCTTTTTGTTGTTACCGCCAGATGAATTCATTAAAAATCTTCTAATATACAGTGCAAACGGCGGCTGTGGAACACTAAATAAAAAATTCTCTCTGCATCTGAGACCAAAATCCTCGGATACGTCAACCTTATTTTCATTTTTTCTTTACCCCCACCCTTACTAATGACGTCATCAATTTTTTATTTGAAGTCAACCCTCATTTTTTTCTCACAGTTTTGGATTGTTTTAAAACTGCATACAGCAAGCATAAGGTAGAACTTAAAATTGGCACTAAAACTCAAAATTATTTATTTAACGAAATACTTAACAAAACGAATTCAATACATAAAAATATTCTTATGTAAGGGAAAGATATACAGTGTGTCCCAATTTTGATGTTCACTATTGGGATTTCGGAAATTGTAAGAGATACGAAGTTGTGGCTATTTTTATCTTATTTTTTTTTTAAAGTGAAATATCTTAGGAATGAGCAAAGATAGAAAAGAACAGCAAAGAGGGTGTTTTAGAGAATTTACTCCGAAACACAAAAAAATTATTTTTGCAATTGTCTTTTGTTTTATTTAGGCGGTGAAACATAAATCCAAATTTTTTTCTATCTGATTTCCATATTACTGAACTGCATGCCTTAAATGCTTTTCAGTGATACATGGTTTGACCTAGCTATTCTTTTGTTTTACCGAGTTATGAAGTGATAATCGTTTTTCATCATAGTGTGCCATGACATCTAACACACAAAATCGTGGAGTTTTATCAACGAAATTCATTTGTTATGCAAAAATTGCTAAAACAAAATAAATACGCTTTTATGGGGCATTAGATGCTTAGTTGATGCTATCTGTGAATGCTCAGTAAAGTATCTTAAAAGCGTCTTTTGTTTTGTTTTAGCAATTGTTACATAACAAATGTAATTTATCTGACAAAAACCAATGATTTTCATATGTTTAAAGCCATGGCACACTAAGTGGGAAATGCTTTTTATTTAAAAAAAAAAATAAGATAATTTCGTTTTTAGCAAATATCTAGTAAGCCGTGTGTTAAGAATTGCTAGGTTGGTAATTGAGAAAATTAATGTAAAACATAAAAATCTATATTACCAACCTAGTAGTAGGATAATATAAAAAAGAAAGTAGAAGAAAGGGTGTGTAGCGTGTGTAGTAGAAGTTCATAAAAAAGTTTTTATAAGATGGTCGTTATATTTTTGTGTTATTTTGTTTAATGTATAATAAAGTAAAATGTTACAACAGATTCCAGTTTACCAATAGACGATAATAATAACACTGAACTTTTTTGAAAAAACAAAAGCATAAGTAAACTGATCTCCAAAATAGCCAAAACTTTTCTAATTTAACCGATTTCGTATCTCTTACAATTTCCGAGATCCCAATAGTGAGCATCGAAATTGGGACACACTGTATAAAGGTCCAGACCGAACAATGTCCAAAATTCTTTCTTCATAACTTTTCCACAGTTGTTTAAAGTAATTGTTGTTGAATTCCGTAACTTAATATTTTAATTCTTAGCTTTAGTTGGCATTGAGTTTTTTCTATCAAGTTGCTATGATAATACATTCTTTTGCCTATCAATGAGCCCAAAAACGCTCAATCAGTTATAATTGGAGACATTTGATAGATTATCTTCGTTTTTACTTGTTTCATTCCCAATTGCTTGAAAACGTCCACCTTTCCTGAGCATAATCTGGCAAGTTCATAGGACGCTTTATCTGACCAAAAAATGTAGTGTTCTTGAGAATAATATTTATCTACGAATGGCTTTCATTTTTATCTAAGGCGGTGGCAAAGGTTAAAGCCAATTATAGAAAAATATCTTCAAGGCCGCTACATGTTTTGGCCAGATGGCGCATCTTGTCATTATGGTGGCAAAACCATGGACATTTCCCAAAGAATTAGGAATAAAATACGTAGTAAAAGAAAATAATTTTCCGAACATCTCTTGATTATGACTGATTGAACGTTTTTGGGCTTGGTAAATGCAAAAGTATGTATTCTACAATAACTAGACAGTTAAGTTAAGAAAATTGGACAGTCATTATTTTATTTATTTATTATTTGAACATCTATTTGTTCTTAAATAATAGTATTTTTATGTTTTAAATTCACTTCCTAAAGTATTTTGTTAAATAAACAATTTTGAAATTTAGTGCCAATTTTAAGTTCGACTACCTTACAATTATGTCAGTGGCGTAAATAGGAACGCGATATGGGGGGGGAGGGCAAATCTTTAATATTAATTCATGGTGATTTTGGGTTTTTCAAAATAAATGAGGGCTTTCTAGATATTATGAAAGTCTGGAATTGCTAAATTTCTTTAAAGCCAAATATCTCTGTAGCAAATAGGGATACGGAAGAAAGGTAAGTATAGAATGGCAAGGAATTTAACTAAATATATAAAAGAGTATTCTGCCATTGTTTTTTTTTGTTTCACTATGATAGATCACAATGGTGAGATTTCATAAATAGAATGTCTTCTTGATTCTGATACCATTGAATAGTTATTTGATTACTTTTTACTGATATAAATTGCGCACAGCTAGCCCTTTTGTTTTATAAAGTTATTGAAAAAAAACATTATATGAAAGTCATAATATGCCAAAATGACCAACTTTTCTAATTTAACCAATTTTCTGTCTCCTACTATTTCTAAAATCCCAGTAAATGGTGAACCTTGAATCTTGGACATACTGTACACTTGTTACTTGTTTTTTTGGAAACTACTGTGCTGGTTTATATATAAAGTATGTATCAGAAGTAGCTAGACAAATTCTGATTGTTTTAAAATATGTACAGACGGCATTGAAAAGTTATGCGACTGTTTGTATAAAATTTACAACTTGATTTTCATTAGTGGTGTTACAATTATTGCAATGAAAGTGAGTGAGCAAAATAATTTATGTTGCCGAGTATATAATATGCTTTTAAATCATTCTTGCAAAGAAGGTTTGGCAATAGAAGTTAAATTCTAGGGGTAGCTATATCGAACTGTTACCGAAATACTTAAATGAAGACGTAACTGTTATAATGGACGATGAGAAATATTTTTGCTTTTTCCAACAGTTGTGACATTACTAACCAAGGTTATTATACTAAAAATAAAAATGATGCCCCAGAAGACATAAGATTCATTAAAAAATCGAAATTTGAACTGAAGGTGTTAGCTTGGTGTTCAATTTCTGTCAAAGGAATCTCTAGTTTTTATATACAAACACAGAAAGGAGAAACCATTAATTCAAACATGTATATCAAAAAATGTGTACCTAAAATGCTTGATTTTGTTAAGAAACATCATAAATATGACAAAATACTATTTTGGCCTGACCTAGCTGCATGCCATTATGCCCTTAATTGGTTAGAAAGCAACAAGATACCAGTAGTGGCAACAAATGCAAATCCACTCAATGTGCCTTAGGTTCAACCCATTGAGCATTTTGTGTATGAGAATGGCTGGGAAGCATCATTGGCAAAGCAACTGAAAACACGCATTATTAATTGTTTGAAAAAAATTGACATGAAAATCATCCAGCACATGATGGAGGGCATCAAGAGCAAAATATGCAAAATAGGAGATCATGGTCCTCATGCTGTGTAATTTATTTAATTTTTTTTTGTATGTACATTGTGTTGTTTATAATTAATAAAATATTCTCTAATTTAGTTTCATTACTGTCCAAAAACCTACTTGCAATTTTGTCCAGCTACTTCTGATACATACCTTACATGCAGAAAATAGTTTGTTAAATATGATTCCCATAGCAAATCGAAAAACATGTTCAGCAAAAGGGTTAATACTGATAGTTGGGTTTGTGTAACCCAAAATCTATCCATACTTATGTAAGTTTCTTCATATATCTTCAAAGTTTCATTATGGAAAAAGCAACAAACATTGTGTGCACTTGAGGACACTGTTACTTATTTTCAGTGATTGCTTCAAAGGATCTAGGATGGGTCAAATTGGTTATCATATGGAGTATCTGGCTTAGTATTAGTGATAGCGATAAACTATTTTTGGGAGCCTAGGCTACTTTTTTTATCCTGAAATCAATTGAGAAAGCAAAACTTGAAGATCATGAACCAAATGAATTTTATACAGAAAAACTTCAGCTTCTTTCAGTATCCTCCTATGGTGCAGGCTGAAAACAGTTAAAACTTTTCTGTGACATCTATTTGGTTTGTCTAAGACCAGGAATCTAAGACAAAAACAGATAAAAAATGATTGCTAAATATTTGTTTCTGAGCATTCAAATAGATTATCTTGGAAACCTTAAGACTTTTCGAATTTTTTTCATAGGCCAAAACATATTCTAAATTGAACAATGGGTAACAGGAAAAAGCTGAAAAAGAAGCCTAAGGCCCGTTAAGGACGGCGGAAGATGTTCAATCCCGTGGCTCAAGTCGAAGACTGGGTGGTTCAAGCTAAACTTACCTTACGAAAATAAAAAGAAAACTTACACACACAAAAATTCTTGACAAATCCAAAAGATTTTCGAAATTAAGGGCGTCAGAAGCTGAAGGTCATAGGAATCCAAAGCCAGCCCATGCGGCTTCTCGTAGACCAACACCCTGTATATGGGTCCCATACGGAACAACACCCTGTATATGGGTGGTTCTATAGAATATCACCCTGTATACAGATGGCTTATAAAACGTATGCAATGAACACTTTTTAAAGATAATTTTACAATGAGACTTTACGCTCTGAACTCTTCAGTTTGAATACTTAAAATTTTATCATGGGATCAATTTAATATCTCCCTCGTCTTTAATTATCAAAACAAATCATTTAAAACGTTACTTACAAACTGGAGCCTACTGGTCATGCTTATATGCCAGTTACAACTAAAGATATAAATTGAATAAAATATTAAATCTTAGAAATTTCGCAGGTCATCCTGGTGATTTGTTTGATACCTTACATTGTTGAACATCAACACAATTGTATAAAATAAAGCCTTTTACACTCTACTCTTCAATAAAGCAACTATTATACCTCAAGTATTCCGTCTAGAAGGGGTAGAAGCAAACTATAAATAAATTAATAAAATTCCTTATTTTAAAAGATAAACAAAAATTTATTATTTACTGAATAAATGACAAAGAATTCCTAAATATAACTATGATCGGCTGTAATTTAATTTTCCTTTGTAACAAACAAACGATTACTTATAATATGATTTTGAAACGCAAACTATATTGTAAGATTACTATTGTCAGCTATGAACGTTCAATACACAAGGTAACTAATATATGAGAGTCGATAAAGATTGGTTTTGATTTTTTTGTGTTGAACGATGCTGTGATCAACTGTAATAATTGCTGTTCATCTTCAAAATTTTGGTTGAGCACATGATTCTTGATATAACCCCAGAGGAAAGAAATCTAACGGTGTTAGATCGGGTGATCGTGCCGGCCAGGGTACTGCAGAATGCATTAATTTATAGTATAAGAAACCAAAATAATCCTATCATGTTTACATCATTAGAATCGTGACAATAAGAGCTATTCAAAACAATTTTCAATTGTTTTTCTGACTATTTAAAAAAATGAGGTTGATGATGGTTACTCGAAACCGAAATGTACAGGAATTTTGTTAGAGTATTTTAATAGAGAACAAAAAGTGTTTTAGTTTTCCGATATCTATTCAAATAAATAAAAGAAAAAATAATAACGAATATCTCTGAAACTACCCAAGATATCTAGATTTTGCAAACGCCAACAAAAAGGTCCTATAAATAGCCAACTTTCATCCCATTTAACCGATGCTGTATCTCTTACCGTTTCCAAGATCTCCATGCTGTACATCCTTATCTTGGACACACTGTATACATTAAGTCGTGGCTAACCATGCGTACTATTACAAAAAAAAAGCTTGTCTTCTATTTCTCGAAAACAAGAAAGTTTGAAAAAAAACGTAAGTATGCCCTGCTATTGCAAATTAGATTTGTAGTAAAAAATGTCTGTAAGATTTCTTGATAATTCTATGAATAAGCAAGGTGCAAGGAAAAGTTGTTTTTGGGGAAAAACCATTTTTAGCAATATCTCGAAAGTAGGCCATGATATTCGAATTTTGTTTTCACATTTGATTTTAGGATAAAAAAGTATTTTATGCTCCTGAAAACCGTTTTTGCTATCATCAATACTAAACCAGATGATGATGACCAGTGTGGCCCACCCTTACATACATATGAAGTAAATACCTGAATACTGATATAATAATTCTTTTCAGGAAACAGCAGAGGATTTACGAAAAATGGAACAGGAACAGGAATCATTCGCATTGCAGTATCATGAGTGTACAAAAATTAATGGTAAACACTAGATTATAAAGTACATAACAAAAACATTAAATTTTAATAATTTTTAGCACACCTTCAAAATCTAACTAATCAGCCAGCAAATCAGGTTCAACAAGCAGCTGGAGCTATACAAAAAGTACAAAGACAGAAAGAAATGCTGGAACAGCTGTTGAATCAGAAAGTATGTGGATCATTTAAATTTTAAAGAAATCCAATCTAATGCTGTTCTTTCTTTTATAGGTTGCTGGGCTTATGCAGTTACGTTTGGCACTAGTGGATAAATTGAAAGAAACTTATCAGATGATTAATACACTTCAAGCTCAAGTTCTTGATGAAGAACTCATTAGATGGAAAAGAGAACAGCAACTATCTGGAAATGGTGCTGTTTTCAATAGTACTTTGGATGCAATTCAGGATTGGTAAAAATAATTTAAACGAAGCTTATATCATTGATCGTACTAATTAATATATTGATGTTGGTTAGGTGTGAAGCTCTTGCTGAATTAATTTGGTCAAATCGGCAACAAATAAAAGAGGTAGAATTATTAAAAAAAGAAATTAGCATTAGATCCACCTGGTGTCCAAGATATCTTACCACAATTATTAGCAGAAATCACTCAGTTGCTCAGTTCGCTTGTGACTTCTACGTTTATCATCGAGAAACAGCCTCCGCAAGTAATGAAAACAAACACAAGGTAAATGCCTTATGATAGCAATAATAATGACCATACATGAAAATCTTTTGTTATAGATTCACCGCAACTGTAAGGCTGTTGGTTGGTGGAAAATTAAATGTACATATGACACCGCCACAAGTAAAAGTTACAATAATATCAGAATCGCAAGCAAATATCTTATTGAAAAATGACAAACTGGGAAAAGGTGGAGAAGCAAGTGGAGAGATTCTGAATAACACTGGCACTATGGAATATCAACAGGGAACACGTCAATTGTCAGTGAGTTTTAGAAATATGCAATTGAAAAAGATTAAAAGGGCCGAGAAAAAAGGAACAGAAAGTGTAATGGATGAGAAATTCTCGTTATTATTCCAATCACAATTCAGTGTTGGTGGTGGAGAATTAATGTTCCAAGTGTGGACATTGTCTCTTCCAGTTGTTGTCATTGTGCATGGAAACCAAGAACCTCATGCTTGGGCTACTGTTACTTGGGATAATGCTTTTTCAGAACCAGGTCGTGTGCCATTTGCCGTTCCAGATAAGGTGGCATGGAATAGAGTAGCTGACACTTTATCTCTTAAATTCAGATCTGCTACTGGAAGACCTTTAACAGATGACCAGATTCTTTTCTTAGCTGAGAAAGCATTCAGAGGCAATTATACAGATCCGAACCAGATGCTTACTTGGGCACAATTTTGTAAAGAACCATTGAGCGAACGTAATTTTACATTTTGGGAATGGTTTTATGCGGTTATGAAGTTAACTCGTGAGCATTTAAGAGGACCTTGGGTTGATGGGTAGGTTTTAATTAATTTTATTGATTAATGTTTGTTTACAAATATTTTATTTTAGTGCAATATTAGGTTTTATACGTAAAAAACAAACTGAAGAAATGCTTCAAAATTGTCAAAATGGTACATTTTTATTACGTTTTTCCGATAGTGAACTGGGAGGTGTAACGATTGCATGGGTTTCTGGTAAGTAGAAATTTATACTTATGAAGCGATGTTACTAAAAGGATAATAATTTCTTATTGTAGAGAGTCAGGAAGTGTTCATGTTGCAACCATTCACATCTAAAGATTTTGCAATCAGATCGTTGGCTGATCGTATAGCTGATTTAAATCATCTTGTTAATTTGCACCCAGATATTCCAAAGGACGTAGCATTTAATAAATATTACACACCGTACCAAGGTATGTTGATTCTATAATATTTAATTTGTGGGAAGTTAATTTTTTATTTTATCAATAGATAATCAGCCTACATCAAATAATGGTTATGTTAAACCATTGTTAGTTACACACGTACCAGGTTGGAGTGCACCTGGTACTATGAGTTACCCAAATACTCCTCAACATCCATTTTTACAATCACCTGATCCTAGCAGGGATACACCATCAGTAGCAAGCACGTAAGTGAATTTAATAGATTTTTCAAACGGGCATTTTTAATTAATGTGGGATTATCAGAAGCATTTTGTAATTTGTTTTATTCATTTTCATGTTATTAAGTAAATTGAATTTTAAGTTCTTTATTAATGTAAATGAGAATGTGATACACTATAAAAGTATTAAAAAGAAAATATTTTAAATTATACTTTCGTATTTGTTTAAAGATATATGTTTTGTAAGTATTACATAAAATTGATTTAAGGGTAAATGTTTAACCATTACGATAAAACTATCAAGAAATGCTCATTACAAATTAATAATTTTCTAAAATGCAGATATTAAAACTAGGTGCTTTTAGTGTCTTATAAATGGTTGAAAATTTAAAGCTGGAATGCACACACAACTCATAAATGTTGATTGACTAGTTTTCAAGTTATCTCTTATTAGAACCATGACACTCATTTAAACATTTTATGCATCTTTTAATATGAATCTCGGGTAAAATTAGCCAATCAGGCTGCAAATTAAGATTAAAGTATCCAATTCAGAATCTTTCAAGCAGTTGTCGATTTGTAATTTCTGAAGTACATAAATACATTAGGAATGTTTTTATATAGGGTGTCTCAACAATATTTGGATGGAAATTGTATCTTATTTACAAATAGAAACAACAAAAAATGTAATAAAAGTGCAAGGTTCAAATTCTTAAATGCTACATTGTTGTAGCCAGCATTTCACTTGGAGAAATTAGAAAAATATTATATACAGGGTGTAATTGAAACAGTTACAGAAAAACAAAAATGGGTGAATACTTGGACCTAGAGTATGCAGGCAATAACATATTTATTTACAGGGTGTCTAGTAGTGATGTAACGAATATTCGAATATTTTTGCATATTCGCATTCGCAAAGTTTGTGCGAATATGAATATCAGAAAAAAAAACAATTTGAAGATAATATTAGGTTAATAAAATAAAAATCCATTCATTTCTTATTTTTTTTATTATTAGAAAAAGTAACTTAACCTCGTAATCACATTGTCAGCCTTCACTTTACTTTATCATTTGTATTATTTACTTCTACTTTGGGTAATAAAACTTAAGATTCAGATTTATACTAAATAACAATTAACTTCTCATTAGAACTTAGAAAACAAAAAATATATATAATGCATTGTGTTAGAATTAATTATTAAGATGATTAGACCAAAGTAGAATAAAGTAAAATAAAATATATTTGGTTTTAATATGTTTTTAATCGAGCACAAAATAACACACACGACACAGTTTTTTATTATGTCAATTTAAATTATTTACATACTGTTACCCACTAGATAATTATAAACTTTCTCAACACAATGTAAACAAACAAAAACAAATTCTTCTCTGAAACTTTTATCAGTCTTTACATAAGTTTTTAATGTTAGATAATCATCTTCTTGAACGAAACTAAAAACAATAATCAAACAAAAACAAAACTATTTCTTATACTTCTTGCTTAGACATCTTTTATAAAAATATTAATTTAGACTTTCAAACAAAAATACTGTTCTCTTTTCTCTTAAAAAATAACAATTATCTTTTTTTTTTAACCTATTTTTCAAGTTAATAATTAAACTTCAGTAGAGGAATATTAAACTTTAAAAACAAAAGCTTCGACGCCTTTTCTCCTTCAAGTCTGTTTCGATGTGGTGTATAAAGAAGTCCAGCGCCACTAAAGATGCACTCGCTCGGGACACTCGTTGGTGGTGTAACTAAATAATGCCGTACCATAGGAAAAAGAAGACCGTACCTTTCCTTGTTCACTTTCCACCATGTTAGAGGGTCGATGTCATATGCCACACGTTTTTCCGCTGAGTATTCTGTGATAGTTTTACGGATTAAAAGATGGACAGGATTTTGAAAAGTAAGAAGAGGCATGTCATCTTCTTCACCGTCACTCGTATCCATTACGCTTTGTATTCAGACAATGTGAATTTGACTGTCTCCAAGCAAATCCAAAATATGCTGTATGACACACTCTTTAAAAAACTTGACTTGATATCTTGGGTCAATGAAGGTCGCCGTGGCAAACAATATTTCATTCTCTAAACCCGAAAATTTGCGAATGAGCTCCTCTTTCAAAACGGTAATCGTATCACCAATATGTTCATCAGATGAATCAAGATCATTAACAATTTTTTCTAGAGTGGCGATTAAGGGAATCACAGAAGATATAGAAACATCGGCCGCACTTAACTCTTTGGTTACTTCTTCAAATGGTCTTAGTAAACCGATAAGTTTCTCAATAACCATCCACTCTTCAGTAGTCAGTTGGGGAATTTTATTATTTGTCGATGCATAAAGACATAAAGACTCTTTGACTTGCAAAATACGCTCCAACATATAAAAAGTGCTGTTCCATCTAGTAGCACATTCTTGTATAATCTTAAGGGGTTTTTGATTAAGCCTCTTCTGTATATTAGCAAGCTCGTCTTGAGCAGTAGCCGAATGATGAAAATGAGTTGCCATCTTTTTGCATTTTGTTATGGCAGCCACGACAGTTTCTTGAGCTTTCATCCCTTCTTTTAACACGTTTTGAATCTTGTGTGAAGCACAGTCAATATGTTTAACATTTAATAAGTTAACACCTTTTTTCATGTTAGCACCTGCATTGCGAACTACACGTTTCACTTTTTCTTTAGGTATCTCCCATAACGACAAGATGTCTTCAAGTTTATAAGCAATATTTTTTCCGGTGTGGCGGCTCTCATTGAACACTTCTGCTTTCAACACTATCATTTTCCTTTCAAATTCTTCTGTAATCCCATGACAAGTTAAACTCAGCAGTGAAATTCCAGAACAATTATCAGACCAAATGTCGCTAGTAAATGACAATTTTTCGAAGGATTTCAGCAATTCGAGTATTTTCTGACTTACTTTGCCATATAATTTATCGCAGATAAATGAAGTAAAATACTGACGAGACTTTAAATTACAGGATGGACACAAATGCTTCATAAGTCTTACGAATCCAACACTTTCCACGAAACAAAATGGCAAATCTTCCAACGCAACAATTTCACTTATTGAATTATCAACTGCCAATGACTTCAAAGATTTATTATCTCACTGTTTCGTTTTATCCACACATTCTTGAAGCGATATCTGTTTCATATCAGATTTAGTACTTTGATGGGAAGATGATGCCAGTTCAAGTGTTTTAGATGCATCGTGTTTTCGGTTTGCACACTTTTTTAATTCGGAAAACTCGGTTTTATGCATTGCCTTCAAATGATTTCTCATAGCCGTTGTAGTTCTTCCTTTTCTTGAATATTCATTGTTACACAGCTTGCATTTAGCTCGTTCAGCATCGCAAAGTGTAAAATAAGTCCATATTTCACTAGAATTTGATTTACTCATGTTAATAAATCACTAATCACACTCTAACCTCAAAATTCACTTGTTTTTGTTTACGATCAGATCGGGTAGAGCGGGGTGACACTTCGGTCGGATGAGTTCGGATCAACTCGGCAATTCTCGGAACAAGATACAAACGGAACGCACCTCGCGCGAACGAGACTGCCGCCAAGCCATAGACAATTGGCGCCAAATTTAAAAAAGAAACTGAATATTCGCATTCGCATTCGCGAATGTTCAAAAAATGACATTCGTTACATCACTAATATACATATATATATATATATATGTGAGAAAAGAATAAATTAATTTATTTTTATATAATTTTAAAAAATTTATATTTTATAATGACACTTTTTTGAGCATGAATTATCTCTGATTCAAATTTATGTTTTATTCATGAGGAAAAAAATATATACGATCCTATATTTATTTATATAATAATTTTAATATCAACACAAAAATATTAATAAATAACAGTAATACATATTAAAAATTAGTGCGAAATTTGCTGCTCTTGGTTTAAAATTATTTTACTAATCCTTGGCTCCAATGATGTCACCGCAACACATAAAGGAGCATCTATTTCAAGCCGAAAGCGATACTTGTTGAGAACGTTTTTTTACACAAGAGTCAAGATTTTTAAGGCTTTTTCACTCAATACTGGATATTTGCTTATTACAGAAACCCAAAAATGACTTCTTAAAGGTGAGTTTAATTGAAGTTTGAGACTATCATCCGACGATAATTCGATTAAACTTTCTTTTTCTTTCAAATTTAAATTGCTTTTCTCAATATTGAAGAAAATGGATTTACTATTCACATATTTTCATTCCTGGGATCCTCTTCTTTTGGATAATAATATTCAAAAGACTCTTTGAGTGACTGCAAGTGCTGCTGAACAAGATCTGTTATCATCTGTCGGTTGACGTCTTTTTCTTTCATGTATTCATCCAGATTTGGAAACATTTGCAAATCTTTGTCGATTAATAGTGTTCTCCATAACAATATTTTCTTCTGAAATGCATCCATTTTACTTCACAAAGTGAAAACGTCTGAAAGTTGTCCTTGAATAGACATGTTCAACTCGTTTAACAAAGAAAAAAATATCTGCTACCCAATCATCATCAAAGAAGAAATTTTGGAATTTAGAATTATTTTGCTGTTGAAAGAATAATTTTACTTCTTGTCGCATATTAAACAATTTGGTTAAAACTTTACCCCTTGATAGCCAAAGCACCTCAGCATGAAGAAGAAGATGTTTATGTTGTGAACCCATTTTCTGGGCAGCTTGATTTCCCAAAACCTCCGTACAAGCTTGTAATAAGCAAGGTTTAATTAGTTCCTCTCCAATTGTATAAGATTTTTTTGATTTTGCTATTTGAAGTGCCATCAAATAAGAGACTGTTAATACAGACTTATCTTGAATTGTTAGTTTTTTAAAAAATTTATTCTCTTTTGTAAATTATCATGCAATCTTTGAAAATATTCGACTGGCTTATTAGCTAAATCTGAATGTTTAGTCACCAAATGCCTAGTAAGTTGTGGATCAAGTTCAGTTCTAGGTTCTTGTATAAAACTATATTTCAAATAGTCATGATCATATTGTCTTAAAACTTTAAATTTTTTCTTCTCTCGATCTTCAGTTTTATCTTCTTTCCTCCTGGTGCTTGATGATGATGGAATCTGTGAGGGCCCTATTGATTCTTCAACTAACTGATGTTTACATGAAGTGTTGCTAAAAAAATTTAAAATTGTCAATTTTAATTTTGTTTTTATTATTTGTTCTTTTATCCTAGAACCAAACAAAAAAATATATTTATGTAATATTAAACTTAGCTTTAAAAATGCAAAAAGTATTTGGCTACTCGTAAGTGCAAGATTTCAAATGCATATATGCTGCATGTATAAGGGTATAAATGTTACCGCTAATATGCAAAATTCGTTAATACGCATAATAACTAACAAAATTCAGGAATTATTAGAAACAACTAAAATGAGTAGTTACTATGCATCCTAACTAGTAATTCTAGTTACTAAGCATATTAACTAAGTATTTTGTTCTTGTTAGCTTAATTACTATAAGGTGTGCTAAATTATCAAATAAAACTTCTATAATCTTGAGTTCATTTAATTATTTGAACAAGAAGAACTGTAGCGAAATTTGGAATTACATAATTACCTTTTTTTTTTACAATGGCAACTATTATTACGACAAAATTTAATGCAGTTGCACCTTTGATATCCTTGAATAGTTCCAGAGCTTAAAACTGTTGCTTTCCTCAGTGAACTTTTTAACTGATGTTTGTCGTTATATGCATATGATATGATATCCGTCAATATGCATAATAACGTAAAATATTTAGTTAATATGCATAACTAGGATGCATAGAAACTCTTGATTTTAGTTGTTTTGCGTAATTCTTGAACTTCTTAGTTATTATGCGTATTAACAAATTTTGGATATTAGCGATAACATATGTACAAAGTAGAAATTAATTTTTTAATGTTGGTGCTGAGCCGCACTGACGTTTAAAGAAGTACGTAAACGTATATTATTGGAAAAGTTGCAAGAATCACAGCTATGAATTATTGAATACTTTACCTTAATTGTACATTTATACGATAAGATGATTCATATGACTGCATAAAAAAAACCAACGATGAAACACATGCGAAAGACAATGATACGCACCCAAAGTGAATGGATTTAATACTGAAGTAACAGTTTTACTCGTTGTTGTATTCGATCTCTTGCTAGATGTAGTAAGGCAGAGACCAAAGACAAATAAAGTAAGACAATTTGAAATATATATTGCTTCCAAAAGTATAACGTTTCTGCATAACCCAGCCGCACACACCGCTACTGTAGTTGTGAAATACTCAAAATGTATAAATATGTATTTGTTACGTTTTAGCAGTGTAATTTTTGAATTGGTATTTAAAAAATTATTTAAGATTAATAATGTATAGTATTCTATTTTTTAAATAATTTTTATAGATGTGTTTTCCTTTAGTATTCTTATTAAAAGTTTTGAGTTCTAGTTACAAATTTTATTAAATGAGCTCAGCGAATTTAAATAATATCTGAATTTCTTTATGGACCACCGGTTACCGACCACTGCTCTAGAATGCAATAAGATTAAAACTTGAGGATACATGACACGCTCCTTATTTTAACCCTTTATTGCCTGACAATAGAATTTTTGTTAAAAAAATGGAAATTTTTGTGTTTCTCTGTTCTCATCACTTCCAGTAAGTTTTATTGATAATGAAAACAGTGAGTGTGGTCCTGATTGAACTTCGTCGGCACTACATACCTTGCTTTTGCCACGTTCGCTTGTATACTAGATCCAGTGACATCCTCGATTACTAATTCTAGCAACTTTGGGAACTGAATGGGTATTCTTACATCGTTTCTTTGGAGGATTCCCCCTCTGTACAGCATATAAATTACAATTTACGGTATTTGGTTGTTGTAGACATATTTGATTTCCTCCTCCATGGTCTCAAAAATCCAGCTATATACTAGTTATCAGTATAAAGAGTTCTACCACTATTGAATTCTGTAACACCTTCTCCGCAACAAATATATCATCTGTCCTCTTTTTACCTGTATACAGTGAGCGGCTAAATTATGGAACGAAGTAAATAAAACCATAATAATTTTTTTTTATTTATTTTGTTTTTTGCCGTTTTTCGCGTGTATCCTATTTTGTACAGGGTGATTCTAAAAAGCTGCATGAAAAAAAATGTATCTTTTAAAATGGAACACCCTGTATATTTCTACAGATTTGGATAAAACTATCTCACAAATACAGTAATGTAGATATTGATGGATCTATCTTTAATAATAACGGAGATATAGTCAAGAGTGCTCAATGAATAGAAGGCAGGGAAATAAGTTTAATACATTAAGAACAAACAAATAAATTAAATTAAATAGTATTCAACAAACAAAATTAAAATAATTCATTTAAATCAAATCTTGGAAGTGCCATCCATCAGCCTCTAGGCAATAAGCAAACCTATGAACACATTCTTCTTGTACATTGCGAATGACCTCTGGACTAATTATTCTACTCATTTCTTCACTTATTCGATTTCTTAACTTCTCTAAATTCTGCGGTCTGGTTACGTAGAGTTTTGATTTCAAATAATACTATTTAATTTAATCTACTCGTTTGTTCTTAATGTATTAAACTTATTTCCTTGCCTTCTGTTTATTGAGCACTCTTGACTATATTTCCGTTATTATTAAAGATAGATCCATTAATATCTACATTGCTGTATTTGTGAGACAAGGTTTTATCCAAATCTGTAGAAATAGTAGTAGAAAAATTATTACGGTTTTATTTACTTCGTTTTATAATTTAGCTGCTCACTGTATATTTTGAAAGACATATAGTCATCGCTAGCTCAAAGCTTAAACACTTTATCCTATATTTGTGCTGCTTGTTTGGAATGTATTGCTTAAAATAAATACGACCGTGAAATGGCATGTTACTCTTGCCAATGCAGATTACTCCTTCAGGAATGTAAGATTCCTTGAATCTAGGTTGCAATAAATTTAAAAATTTCAAGATTTTGAAGAATCGGTCATTCAAATCTTTCTACTGTTCATTATCATAGACATGAAACATGGTCAGCAACATTTCAAATTTGTTACGACTTATTACTTTTGGAACATTGTTCTCATACAGCATACTTGTAGACCAGTAGTCTCTCAGTTAGGGAAGTTGCATAAGACCCATCTAAAAAATTTCCGTATTTGATTTGGTAGCTTGATTGGCTGCAGCAGCTGCAGTAGCCAAATCTGTTGGTTTCAATAACGAGCAATGTTATCATGTTATCGTCAACAAAATGCTTAAAAAGTTCTTTGTTTGTAAGACCTCGTCTAGTCATTTTGGTTTATAATCTGCAACAAATACAAATAAAACTTTAAAAAAGGCAACGTCCATGGGTGGTCATTTTGTCCCCGATGCAAAATTACTTACTGGACACAAAAATAAACATTAAAAAAAAAACAAATTAAATAATAAAGCATACATACAGTACACAATTGATTGACTAAAAATGCAATTTTATCAAAAAAAAAAAGATAAATAAAAAAAATAAAAAGTTTGTCCCGCAAGCAAGGTATACTATACCAACATGTTAAGAATAAAGTGGACACACGGCAAGCACTTGCTTATGTTGTGAGTGGTGGGGGTGATTTTTCTTTTGTCTCGCTTTCACTATAGGTAACTCCAGTGTACTCTGTCCAACAAATGCAATCCCCTATGTGCCTGGTAGACTTGGACTCTCCTGTATAATGCAACATACTGTGATTTAAACCAAATGCAAAAAATTGAATAAATATAATAGTAGGCATGCTTTTATCAACAACAAAGCTTATTAAGAATAGTTCTTAGAATGGCGAGAAAATCTTGAATTTTGGTCAAAAAGTTTTAATTTCTAATTATGAGCGTAATTCTTACAAATGCTGGATGAAGTCTGAAGATAATAATTTTGGTTGAATTTAGATTTGGTTACCAAAATAACTTGTTTATTGACAAAAATTTAAAATCGCATCGCTAATAAAGATATTCATTTAAATTATATTCATAAATAAGAATTTCTCGATTTAATTGAATCCCGAATTTGCTTGTCACACTGTCGTTATTAGCTAATGCAATTTTTATACAACCAGGGTTAAGTAACTCTTTTAATTAAATAAAAAAAAATGCCTGTTACATTTTCCAAACTATTTGTATTTATTTTGGTGGTGCAAGATAAAATTGTTCTAATCACATGAAAATATTTCCTTTTGATGATTGTATACAACTGAAAAAAAAAATTTAAATAGATCCCATAGGGATGTATAGATGAAAAATGGAACATGCTGTAAATCCAAAAGTGATAAATAATAATATATATATAAGTTTGTATTAATTAATTAAAATAATTTATTTTTGAGGTAAAACAAATGGTTAAACATTTTCCATTAAATTTATTTAATAGATCTTTATAAAAAAATTATATAATCTTGATTATAGCATTTAATCAAAATCAGCTTAAAAATGTTAGTTTGTTGTAATATTATTTTATGTTTTTTCTTTATAGTATTAATAATAATTTCTAAGAATTGTGTATAGTTTGTTATATGCTTTGGACATTCAAAAATAATTATAATGATTTCATATTGTTTTATAAATTCAATAGAAAAATTATCTTTTTGTATAATTTTCAAAATTTCTTAACATACAAGAGAGTAATTAATATATTTTTTATCTCAGTTTTCAGAACATGCTTGATCTATAAGCAACATTTTGGACCAATTTAAACATTGCATTTTTTTATCGACGAATTTAATTTTTAATTTATATCAGTGTTATTTTATACTTAATATTTGATAATGTTCTTTATAAAAAGCTAGTGATACTATGTTTATAAAAGTTTTTATATGAAATATATTTTATTTTTAAGCATAATTTTGATTCTTATTAATTTTTTTTTAATTTTTTTGGGAGGGAAATGAATTTAATACACACCTAACATACCAATTTATTTCAATTCGCTTTAGTAGAATTCCAAGTTGTTACTTTTGTATTCCATATGGCATTTTCTTGATGTATATAGAATACAAAATTTGAGCTAAAAATTGAATAATTGATTCATTGAGAATAGAAACTCAATGATCAAAAAATATAATGAAATCATGCTGCAAAACAGACATGACCAGACATCTTGCAACATTCTTTTTTTTCTTTTATATTTTTCAATAATATCTACATTTATCATTTTTTAGTTCAATCATCTTTTATCATTAAACATTTATATTCCACTTTTATTGGTTGGTCTGTGTTGCAGTATGTGATGTCTGGTTATGTCTGTGCAGTTATGCCGGTTCTGTGGCTACAACCACCGCAGGGGCTGGACAAGGAATGGAATGCTTCGACATAGATGGCTACAATATTGATTTGGTTAACCTGAATGAGCTCATGCAAGAATATAGACAGTAACGTAAGTTAAATCAATCGAAGATGGAGGTAGTTCTGAGATTCATGTATCTTTATTTGTTTATGTGTTTATTTGATGGTTGTGATTTACAAGTGAAATGACTACACAGCAGAAATGACAAAATATCTTTCTTCTAATAATAAATTATTTTTAAATATGTAAAAGTACAATTTAATTATTGTAAGGATCATTCTATGAAATTATCAAGGTATTGTAAAACAGGGTTTTGAATGATCAGGATGTACGTACAATCATATTATTTTGTAATTAACTGGCATTGTCGTAATAAGTCTATCACAGTAGTTTGTAAAATTGAAGAGAATTTCCATGGAGATTTTATTTTGTATATTGTGTGGTACGATATTGTATACTAAAAATGGCGATGGTAATTTAGAACTGCCTCTGATAGTGCAAAATATTTTATGTTAAAAATCTTGTGTACATTTTAATTTTGAATGTGCTTTGTGTTATTTTTGTTATAATTTTTAAATAATTGTTCATATTATATAGGTAGAAAACTAACTTTTTAATTGAATTTTATAAATTCTTTGCATGCATATATGAGGTAGATTTGTTATTTGAAATAAGTACAATCAAATAAGTACTTATTTTATGTAAATTTTTGTTATACGAATAATTATTGATGGTATATAAAGCGCAAGATATTTACAATGGTTACAATTTTCGTAGTACATAGTTTTAAACAATTTCAAGATTTAGATTTTCTTGAAGATACTAGAAAAAAAAATAGCCTATATATATTTTTGTCCAGAAGAGATAGTTAATGTAAAGACGTAATAAATATTTACATAGATATTTTGATAGATCTCTAAATTTTTTCAAAATATATTGATGACCCAATTGATGCTTACGAGACTTTTGCACAATTTTTATAGATAAACACTTTTGTAGATTTTAGCATCGAGTTTGTTGTAAAAATCACCAATTCTCACCTACTTGGCTAGTGTTGGAAAAAAAGATTGAAAAACCACTTTATGTGCCTGCCACATTTTCAAATTAGATGAGTAAACTTAAAATTGTGATATCCTCTTTACTGTTGCAAAAAATATATATGTATATATAAAAGGCAGTGGTAAATACCTTTTAGATGGTGTATAAATAAATGCGATAGAAAGAATATTTGTAACAAAAGTTTGTAAATGTTGATTCAAAATTTCTTTGAAAAATTAAAAAGGGGTATGCTGTTGTATTGTTTTATTATTAATCTTTGTGCTATGTAATTAATGTTTTTTATCTAGTTGTTAAGAGTCTTTTTATATTTGTGTATAAATGTGAATGCTCAATATTAACTAACTGGTTTGAAATATAAGGTTATCAAAACTTAACATATTAACTGCCATGACAAGCTGCTTTGTATTTACTGAGTGTCTATATGCAGCATATCATTACAAGTTATTTTTCTGCTGTATTTCAACTGTTGTAAATAATTTACTTCAGATTATCTTAGATATCTATTGGTCATATCTAAAGCTCGGACTTATAAGCACAAAAATAATTTAAAAAAGCCCTTTAAAAAGCATAAAATATGCATAAAAATTTTTAAAATTAACACAAAATAAACAATAGAAAATCTTTTCATTTGATTGGTTATTAAAAAAAACAACTTACAATTAAATGTTTTTCTAAATTTTGAATTTTAAAGCTGGCTCTTCTGTCACTTAATATATTTTTTTGCACGTTTGTTAAAATAATACTGCTTGGCAGTCTTTAACGGATTGAGCCAAATCAGTAAACTCCAACATAATTTGCTTAAAATCCTTAAAATTGTCTGCATAGTACATTGCCGCATTCAGTCTAGTTCCCCATCTTGTTAACACCACTTCTGGTGGTAGTTCTACATTACGTAATTTTTCTTTGAAAAGTTGTACCCTCAAAGGAGCTTTTACAAATGCTTTTTTATCAGTTTTTATTAGCTGGTTTACTAGTGGAAATTGCTGTCTAATAGACTCGGCTATACAATTTACACCGTGTGCTAAGCAAGTGCAATAAATCAGGTTTTAATAAAAGATCTTTAAATTTGCAGCAGTCTTGATCATGTAGGGTTCTGCGTCTGATAACATTAAAAGAGTTTTTTCCTGAGGAAAAAATTTACAAGCTCGTCATTAATAAATTTTGACATGGTGTTACTATTTGTTTTTTCTAGTTCTTTTGAACTAATCAAAAAGGGCTTAGTTTTTCCTCGTTTAATATGCCGATTATTAAATGAGCAATGTATCTACCGCAACTATCAGTGGTTTCGTCTACACATAACCAAATGCAATTATTGCCGACTATTGCTTTTATTTCAGAAAAAACGTGTTTATAAACGAGATCAACATAACTCTTCCTGAGAGCACTTTCAGTGGGAACTCGTTTATTGCAATACTTTTCTAAAAATGTTTTGAACGATTTATTGTCCAATTTATTCAATGGTATATTAGATTCAATTAACATTTTACATAAATCAAAGTAAAAATCTTTCTGTCCATCATCTGTTACAGATTGTGTAATGGTTTGTTGCATATTTAATCGAATTGTATATGCTTTCAAATGATCTTTATGCAGAGTGGTTTTTACATGCTGCTCTACGTTAAATTTTTTATCGCACTGAATCTAAAATGATTCATAATTAAAAAAGATGCGAGACAATAAAAATTTAAACCTTACCGTTTTTATACAAGCTTGACAAAACAGTTTGCCGTTATCTAATTTTAACTCGGGAAAGTTCCTTGTTCCTTGTCCACTCTTCAACAGTCATTTTCCGTTTTGGCATTGTATCAAAGTAGAATTCACAAAATTTTTAAAGTTATCCAAAATTAATAAACACTTGACACTGTCCTAATAAAAATTACAAAAATCTTCACTAACCACATTCTCGTTCACTAATATCTTAATTTTTAACTTCTTAATAACGCCATCGAATTTGTACTACATACAACATCTACATCTACATTTTATTCGTGTATGCCGAAAATGTTTATACTGGACTTTATAAAATAGAAAGGTATGACCAACACTCGATTAATTACCTTACTGGAGCCGATGACATCAGAGTTTTAAAATTTTGGCTACATTACTGCAAAAAGGTATTGGATTATGTACGATAATAAAAATATTATGTCTTTATTTGTGATAGTTAATACTGAAATACAATGACAACTTATATTTTTATAATTAATCGGTTATTCTTTATGGATTTTAATAAAAGAAACATTTTTGTTACAATGTGTTTAGAAAAAGCAAATAATAAGCACAAAAGTTTAAAAAAGCATAAAAATGGTAAAATAAGAAAAAAAAAAAAGCACAACCAAGTGTTGCTAATTTGACTCTATTTTTTGTAGTTTGCATACATTTGAAGCAATACTATTCCTGATATTAATAATTATGTATAGCAATAATGCTTAGAATCCGAGCTCTAGTCATGACATTCTTTGTTAAAATGATACCATGTTGACACTGGATGAAGTTTGCTATTTGCATTGTAGGTAGCATTTTAAAAAGTGCTGCTGTTTATATTTGTGATTAGACATCAGTCGTTGCATTTGAATTCAATGTTTATGTAAAAAAAAGCAGAGGTTGTTTTTCAGATTCATAGTGGATATTAACATATTATGAAATCTGTTCAGAGTCGAGCAAGTGCATAATTATAGAAATAAGCAGTATGTAATTGTGATTACTGTTTCTGGATACAACCAATATTTTATACTTGCAGGTTGTAAAACCTAAATTCCATTATCCGATAACATCAACCTGATGTACAGTTCTTTTTAAGGGAATTTCCTAAAGCTCGTGGCATTTTCTTTGAAAATAATAACCTTGATTAAATTTAAAAAGATTTTTATGTAACTTGCGCAACAAACTATCAGGACCTAATGGCATCTAAAATGATCTGGAATAGCATGTAGTAGTATATTCAAAAACTGCAAAAATCTATGTTGTCAGACTGTGGAATTGTGGAGGTTATGAATAAATATCCATAGATGTGAGTTGACACTAATAATGACTCTTCTCAAGGCTCTCTTAGTAAGATATGTTCATCTGAAAATAAAAAACTCAGGATGCCCAAAAATTAGTATTTTCAAATGCATCTTTATATTTAGAAACTGGAAGCTCCCAACGCATGTTAATGAATGTTGTTTTATCTGCATTAAAAACAGAGTGAAAAACACATGCTGATAGCAACATGATTTCTGATGAATAATGCTATTGATGGTACTCATACTGATGCTGGACACTTAGCAGGGTCGCCATAAATTGGCCTCTGGTTATTACATTACTCAATTTATCTTTATAGATGAGACAGTAGAATGGTGTTGGCTATGCTCATGGTAGAAATATGAAAACATTTCCAGAAAATATTAAGCATAATGTAGTTTTTTTAATTATAAATAAACAAAATATCGAGTTTCAGCAAAAACTTAATTTCTACTGTGAGATCGAGAAAATAATGATTGAGGGCTGTCGAATTGCCATATGTATGATAAAATATGACAAATATCTTGGAAACTAAAGTGATACTTGTTAGAGACTGAAATTAAAACATCCTAGAACTAGTGTTATCAGTTTTACTGAACTAGTCATAACCTGTTCTGAATCATCATCTTGATCTCACAGTATAAAGATTTGTATCTTTTAACATGACATCTATGAGAAAAAAATATCAAAATTGAGCAGGGTTTGGATTAAAACAAAACAAATGAGTTCCAGCACCATCGTCTTATGGTAATGTGATGTCAGTTGTCATGTGAAACCTGCACATGAAAGCATATGTATGACAAGTTATTTTTTTTTTAATTCTACGATAAGTTGGAGTGGCCTTCTATTATGAGCATATCCGTGACACTTTGATTTCTTATAAATTAGCCAGTACAGATGCCACCAAAATTAAAGTTTTTCAAGTATAAATCTTCTTCAGAGTAATGACCTGATTCACTTATTAGAATGATTGGAATTTGGAATAATTCAAGACAGATTTATTTTGTATAGACAATCATGGGCTAAATTCTCTCTTGATTTAAGATTTCCAGCAAAATGGAGACATCTAAGAATGATTTAAAATTGACTATGGCTAATGGACAGTATTTTATGTTAAATAATTAACCCTATAAAACACTAGGTCTACAGACAGATACTTAATATTGTTTACAAAATATTGAAAATGGCAAAATTTTTTTCTTTTGGCATTTTCGTATCTTCGTACACTAAATAATGGGAATGCAAGCTATTATATTTATGAAATCATGGGTGGGATTTTGTTTCTAACTGATGCAGATAACAAAATGGTAAATATACGAGGGTAGTCCTAGAAGTACCCAACCTAACAAAGGAAACAAAAGATTTGGGAAAAAATATCTTTATTTCTCTACATAGTCTCCTTTTAGCTCGATACACTTTTCTCAGCAATGTTCATTAGCTTCGATACCCTATTTATAGTGAGAAACGTCGAGCTCCTCAAAATAGCTACCAATCGCAGACTCTACCTCTTCATTGTTGACAAATCTCTTATTTATTCAACGTTGGAAACAGAAAATAATCCGAAGGGGCTAAATCTGGCGAGTAGGGTGCATGAGGAAGCAATTCGAATTTTAACTCATTGATTTTGGCTATCATGATGACGGATGTGTGAACTGGTGCATTGTCTTGATGAAACAAAACTTTTTCGCCAAATGCTGCCGTTTTTTTTTTGATTTCATTGTTCAAACGCTGCAATAAGTTCGCATAATACTCGCCATTGATTGTTTTTCCTTTCTGAAGATAATCAATGAAAATTATCCTACATGCATCCCAAAAAACTGACACCATGACCTTGCCTGCAGATGGAACTGTCTTCGCTTTCTTTGGAGCCGATTCTCTCATTTCAATCCATTGTTTTGACTGTTCCTTCGTCTCAGGTGTGAATTGATGGACCCATGTTTCATCCATGGTTATGAATCGACGCAAAAACTCGGCTTTATTGCTGTGAAACTTTGCCAAACACTCGATTGAAACATCCTCATGACGCTGTTTTTGTTCCATCGTGAGTAATCGTGGTACCCATCTTGCGTACAGCCTTCTCATGCCCAAATTTTCAGTCAAAATGCGAGGTACAGCACTTGCTTACCATGTCTACTAGTTCGCACACTTTCAGTCGACGGTCATCCAATACCATTTTGTGAATTTCTTTCACCATTTCTGGCATAGTTACCTCATTTGGTCGACCACTGCGATGTTGTTCTTGACAACTCATATGGCCTCATTTAAACTCGTCCACCCAATATTTTACTGTTGTAAACGAAGGAGCAAACTCCCCCAGAGTAGAATTTAGGCTTTGATATTGCTTGGACTGAGGCCTTTCAAATTAAAGTATTGTATCACGTAACGATGACCAATTTTTTTCCATGTTTACAAATTCACTGAGAGCGTTCACTATTGATGGCTGCCAAACAAATACTAAACAACGTAGCGTCATCTAACTTCAAATTTAAGTTTTAGAAGATTGGTACTTTCTACTATAGTCATTTTTGTCATCCGCCATCTATATGCCAGGTCGGGTACTTCTGGGACTACCCTCATAGATAGTGATGTCATACTTATCATTACCTATAGAAAAATGATATGTTGTTTTTCTAATTTATTGCATTGGTGTACGAATTTGTTTTGGTTACTGTATCGTAACCGATAAAGTAAACATAACTTATACTGTTAGCAGCAGAAGTTCTAGATGTAACTTCAGGAGGTGCACAAACTGCATGATTGATGTTTGATAGGTTTGGTTTCTATATAATTTGATAATTTCAACCAATCAAGTGGTGATCATGCAGTCGGGGTACACTTCCTAATATTAAATCTAGAACTTTTGTTGATTGTTTATCATGTAGCTTGAACATGTGTTCAAAGTAAGTACATTATCTTCTAAATTCCAATATAAAAAGCTCCAATAAACTGATTTGACAATATCTAGATTTTTAGCCAAAATGATTTTTTAGTTTAGAACTATCAATTCAATTATCATTTTGGCTGTGAAATGAAACAAAATAGAATTTTTGACAACTGCTAATAAATGGCTGCAATAATTTATTGATGATATCTTTTGTTCGGAGAAACAAAGTCCATCATCCCCAGGCTTCTTTTTGACACAGAATCTGCTGCGTTAGTACTTTTGTACATCTTAATAACACTTCAAGTTGTAATATATGTGTCTTCTGTCTCTGTGAAATTAGGATGTAACACAAGATAGAAAAATGCAAATAAAAAGAATTAATTTGAAATTGCATGAAAAATAGGTTAAGTGCGTATCAACATTAATATAATACATTTGATGATAATCTGGATAGACATTTTCTTATAAATTCTATTACTAAGCATCCGTAATCCTTTAAAAAATGTGCTAAACATATACGGACCATAACAATCAGTTATTGTACATAAAAATGAAGTTTATATATAAAGACTGTATTAAGCATGGCGTGAAATGTACAGTATAACTATGCATAGTTATATTTTGTGATCCAGTTTATTATGGCAGTTAATGTGTTAAATTGAAATGACTATTGTAATTCTATATTATAATAATAACAATTGCCTTTATTAATCATATAGCTTTTTTCTATTTGCTGGTGATAATCCAGTTTCCTATCAAGGAGGACCTTAATAACGAATGCAGAAAATGTATGTATCATAATCAGGATTATTCAATTAAAAGCTTCACTATAAAAGAGTTTCAGAAATGCAATCTAAAATACATATTTTCCTGATTGTTGTTGGGTTGCATTATTAAGTACTAAAGTCAAGCCTTTTGATAGATTTTGTATTATTATATCTGATTATTAACAATTGTGTGGGTTTGAAGCATGAATGTATTTTGATCAACAATCTTTATCATATTTACTCTTAATATTGTTAACATAATTTCTTATTACTGATCTAAATGAATTACTTAATTGGGTAAAAAATTAAAATACAGAAAAAATAAAATTTATACGATTGTAATTTTTATTTTTAAAACTGTAAATTAGATTGCAATACTATAAATCGTTTTTAATTTATATTTTATTCGATTGAAAAATTCCTATATGAAATACATATTAATGTTTTGTTTATATGAATATTCTGGTCAATCACTCATTTTATAATTATCATCTTTTAATAAAATACTCTTTGTTCCATTGTCTGTAATTAAAAGTATTTTTAAATTTATATCTTAAAAACGATAAAAAAATTTTAAGTTTAATACAGAAATAACTAGTATGTAAAGAAATACGAATCATATCAGATAAACCTTTGCACTATTGAAATTAAAAATCATATGTTAATTGTTTATAGTGCTCTTTTGTGTTGTAATCAAAATATAATGTATCATAATGATGTGTAAGCTTTTTATCTATCAGTCATTAGGAACTGCCATTTAGATTAGGGGTACAGGAACTTTATACATTGTATTAACTGTATAAACTTCAATTATCAGTTGTATCTATGTGAATTTTTGTTAAATTTAAGCATCTTCGAGCAGCTCAATATACTATTTTTATTATTATAATTGAAGATGTAGTTTTTGAGAAACAAACTAACCTAATTCTTATAGGACTAATAACGACTCTTTTTGTGCTGTGGTTTGAAGCGAGTACAAATTTTTCTGCCTTTCATCTTTTATCAAATATATATAAAATTAGTCGATAGTTTTGTTTCATCTTTAGTTTTAAAATATATTCTTTTTAATATAAGGATTAATTTAGGTTTCCTTTCTGTATCTGTTGAATAGATTTTGTATTTACGTATTTTACTTGAAAACAATAAAATCTTCACAATTGATTATATACCAATCGAAAGGTAACAACCACTGCTTGAAATATAAATCTTGTTGAAAAAGATATAGAAATATATTTAGCAAAATTTTTATTTTAGGTGCTGTCTTTAGATGTATCGTAATTTAGAATAGGTTTAATCTGTATGGATTACACTCTGCAATATTTTATGTAGTACAAGATTTGTTCATAATAATTGTATGCTTTGCTAAAACAGCCATACCTTTTTAACACTTACACTTATTGTTTAAATAAAATAGATGAACATACATAAATTCATGTTGTTTATTGCGTTTATTTTTAAATGTGACATTATTACCACATATCACAGAATAAAGAAATTAAAAGAATACCTACATATACTTTAAAGCGTTTATTAATGGATTCTTGCTGTTAATACATGCAAGTTGCAACATCACAGCCAGTTGTAAGGTAAAAATGATACATGTTAAATATTTGTATGTATATATTTTAAATTATATAACGAGAAACAAAGAAATAAAGGAAGAAACATAACAACAAAAATAATTCATACTAAAATAAATTATTTAGTTTCACAGCTATATTAATTTTCACTAGGCTTTGTAAAATACCACTTATTTTTCCTTCATAAAAGATATGGTATAAATTAATTTCTTTACATGTTTAAAACTACACTTGAAAGAAGCGATAGAATTATAAAGTAAAAAATTTTTATTTTAAAAACATCCTTCGCACAGCAGAGGTATAATGGAATTACCTCATATTCCCAAGCTTTTTAAATCAATCCTTGTCAATATTTACAATGATTAATAATGGTGTGTATGGTAACCTTAATAGCATAGCTTTCATTCATTTGAAAATATTTCACCGCCACTTATCTATTCTACAAATTCAATGCTCTATACTTAAATTACTAAAATCCCTGATAATATAAAATCAAAGTTCATAATAAGACATTTACAATTAACATCAATAAATTATATACTATATATACCAACAAATTATTTACAGTCAATGTGCTACAAAATATTACAAATGATCCCTAAAACAATTACTTCTAATCACCATCGTATCAACGATTTGTATTCTTCATTTACTGAAAACCTTTTGATGGTTTCATAACCAAGTATTATACTAAAACTAAATGTTGCGGATTGAACTAAACGGGCACTTAATCCTTTGGAAAACATTTTTAACCCCTCTTCATGCCACAGATCTTTAAAAGCTGTACTTATGGAATCTATCCTTTGAACTTGTAATCTTGCACGAACTATATCTAAAGGGTTTGTTAATATGGTTGTTGAGAAGCCACCTAATGTTCCTGATGCAGTTTGTATGAGAAGATGTGAAAACCATGATGGCAGTATCGCATAAAACTGATCTGAAAGAAAATTATATGTGGTAGGTAGAAAAATTACTGCTTCCTAACCTCAAACTTTTCTAACCTTATTATTCTACGTTAATAAAACAATATTGAAAAGAAAATTTACCTTGATAAAAATGGTAAAAACCCCACCACAACGCAGAATTTGGAACATAAGCACATAAACTAGCTGTATACCCTCGATAAAACCCTCTAATCCCATCACATTGATATATTTGTTTAACTATTTCAGCTGTAACAGCAAATCTTCCCTTTTTCATTATCTCTTCTTTAACATAAATGGAATTCTAAAAGCATAATATGTAATTCTTGGAATCGTTTGCTATTAAAACATACAGGTATTTTATGTCCTTTATCAGGTGCACCCATCATCATTAAATGCTGACTAACTACATCGAATGGTACAATTATTGTTTGACTAAGAGCTGAAGCTACTCCACCAGCAACCAACGCTCTGACTTTTGTATCTATATTCCTTTGCGCTAAACTATGTCTTGTTCCTTCATATGCTGAAATATAAACCACCCCTAAAAGTGTTTACTAATGATAATAATTAATCGTAGGAAGTATTGGCAGTTAATGTAGAATTACCACTAACTATCTGCACTGATGACACCCAAAAACCTTTATATAAACCAGATACGCCTTCATGTCTAAATATTTTAATGTATGCATCGAACATTCCTAAAAATTTACTTTTAGATTCTATTAAATAAACATTATTATAAAAAGTAAATACCTCTGTACATGACATTATGTTTTTGTATTTGCAATCTTGTTTTTATTAATGTAAGTGGATAAAGAGCACAGCGTACTGTAAACGAACTTAACATTGATAAAGGAAAGAACTTGGCTTTGTCCATCATGTCCCATTCTATGTTTTTTATAAAATGCGGTGGTGGTGTTTCAACCATTGAAGACATTAGGGTGTATTCTCTTTGGAAAACTTCAAAAAATCTTTATTGTTATATTAGGTTTTATAGCACATTCTTTCATCAACACTAAATAATTAAAACATTTTTGACAACATGGAATTGCATCATCATACATGATCACTTGACAATTGTTGTTAAGATACCAATTCCACTTTATTTACTTTCATAAAAGGTACCCTGTTTAGTTAATCTATTCACACTTTCTCACATTTTGCGCGATTCCGCTATTTGACATTGACATATGTCAAAAGAGAAATATGGTGCTGCGCAGCGTTGTCAGACTTCCAAATTATGATTATGTTCTATCTTTCTCTAGCAAAAGGGATATAAAATTATTTCGATAAATTGCTTAGAATACTTAAATTCATATTAAGACTATTTGAATATTTATGTGGAAATAAATATAGAAATTCTTTATTAATGGAAATTTAATTATGTACAGAAGATTATCTTGTATCGCTTGCATACAGAATGGTAGTCGCGGACTATGCGTAAATTTGACAACCAACATCAGCTGATGCAGATATCACTGCATTTCCAACACTACATTTACGTAATCCGCATTTAAAAAAATATAATGACATTGTTTTTCTGCGATAACATGCATTATATCTATCTGTTTATATCGTTACAGAGCGAAGAATGAGCGTTTGAAGAAAACCACAACAAAAAGTTTTTCACAAAAGGTTAATTAATTCTTTTAGTTTTTCTCTTTCCTGAAATTTACCAGAGCCGGCTTCAGACGTTAAGCTAGCCAGGGGACTACCTCAGGGCGTATACCATTTTCTTATCTTTGTATTGTCTCATATGGGATTTAAGAGATGAAATTTAATTTTGCCTTGTGGTGCACTAACTTCTAAAGCCAGTCCCGAAATTTATTACAGGTATTGAAGTCAATTCCTCTGTTTTTCATAATGGGGAATATCATATTCCGAATACGCAAAAAATTGGAGTTGTTTTCATATTGTAACCGCGGCACTTACGGTAAACTGCCTCATTTGCATGTTCCTGACTCTGTACAAGTAATAGTTTCCAGTTTGCAGTTCAGCTGTAACTGATGACATAGACGATTGGGAGTTTCTGACCAATGATTGATGATTTTTCTTTTACTTCTACAAATCAAAACTTGCTAGAAAACCTTCTAAAAGCATAATCATATTCTTGAAACTAACGCTTGCTCTTGCATTCTTTTATGGTTTATTTTTCTGCATGTATTCGTTCAACGACTAAAATCGCCGAAATATACTAAACTCGGAAAAACTGGCTGCCATTTTGAATTGTAGGGGTTACAACTTTCGGCCGTGGAACTCAAACCGTCCTAAAGGGTTTAAGAACCATCATACCAAGTGGCTTGCTTTAATCATTTCGTGCCAAGTTTTTTTACTTACTACTCCCACCACATCAGAAAATCAGAAAAATGACAAACGGGATTATTTTTTTTAATGAGGCAAATAAGTATATACATATAAACATTTGATATGCAAATTCTGTTTCAAATAACCGTTTGGATTTCTAAACGAAGTCGAGGAAGCAAATAGTTTTCTCTTATTACCACCATTTAGATCAAGACCTTCATTCTTCCATTGTTGAAAAGATAATAATTTCGATTCTAGATTGGTTGTCCAATCTCCTAATTTGTACATAATAATGTGGTTGCTTCAATTTGGCACAAGGTAAAGGAAGTAGTCCTGCAGTACCAGAAATTCTATTTCTCTTGTGTTTCAGAAACTATTAAATCAAGTCGATTTCAGTTTTACCTTCAAATCACTCGATAATCTCGATTTCAAAAGCGCATTAGTCGTTATTTTAAGACCATTTATTTAAAAGTGAAAATGATCCAAAATTGGTTTAGACATTCTAATGATGTGCTGATGAAAGGCCGTGAAATCAGTTTTGGACTTCTTTTAAAACAGGAGGTTTTTTAGGTTAAAATAATAATTATTTATATAAAGAAGCGTTCACTGTTGCTCATGTCATAAATCCTACGAGCTAAAAGAAGACACTTTACAGTCGAGTTGTATACAATATTTTTTCGTCGACCTTATTAGAAAGTAGGCTGTGCGATTTTCATTCTTGGCCGAAAGTTGACGATTGTGTCTGAGCGGGAGACGAAGTAATCTTTTCTCCCTGTTGTTCAATTTTTACTTGGTTTGGTTTTAGATACCATGGATACCACAGCTATTTTACAATTACTTGCAAAAGTAAATTCTTAATGTAGAATAACCTCTATTTAGATTTTTGATAAATCTTTTAAGGTCGACGGAAAAATCACATGTGAAACTCTGGAAGAGAGTGGCATTCCCAAAATGCAAGAATGGATTTATAATTATAATTACATACAGCTCTGACCAAATGTATTAGACACGTCTGGAACACTTTTTATTTTTAAGATTTTTGGATTATTAAAAAAATGAGCAGTCTGGCATGTAAACAAGTTTTTAGTAATGACAGTTTAATGGTAAGATTAAGCTTGTCAAGGATTATATTACAGGTGGAAAATTAGATTGTTTCATATTATTCATTTGAGGCGAGCTGTTGGAATAGTGGTCTTGCGTTACTGGCACTAAAGGGTTTGAATGTGTGGTGTTGTCTACATTTGTGTAGTGCAAGGAGGTATTAGAAAATGCCAACAACAATCGCAGGGTAGAACCATAACTGCCATTGCAGAACAAATGAAATGTTCGAGGTGTGCAGTCCGAATAACGATATAACCAAAGCACATTGGTCCGAAATTACAAAAAGTTGGCCAAAAGTAAAAAAAACAAATTTTTTATTTTGAGAATTTTAGTTTTTAGGTTGTATACTTGGATGTTTGAAGTGTCAAATTCCGTACAAACATCCGTCGGTTTGTGATGACTGTGAGAGAGGGAGGCAGTTTAAATGAGTCACTTGATCAGTTCGAACGTGTTGAAAACAAATCTCCAAAATAAGGTATTGTTTAAAGTAGTGTTGTTTCATTAATTATTAACCTTTTTTGAAGATTTAAGATGGATCAGTCAGATAAGGATACGTAGAATTATAAATTGAAATAAGTGATGTGCTGAAAACAAAAATTAAAATTACCACAATGCAATTTTTTCAAAACAATCATACAAAAGAAAAAACTTTACAATTTACAAATGTAGAAAATTTTGCAGAATTCTGCGATGACCTTGATTACTCCATACATGTAATTCAATGAACTAACATAATTGACAAAGAACAGCTGCCCATAGGTGTTCGAACAAAACTAATGCACATGTTTGGCAATAGCTGTCAAAATACTTATTTGTATGATGAAATTTATTTTCAGCCCAATCGAGCAACTCAAAAAAAAACTTTGTCCGCCATATTGGATTTTGACTTCTAAATCGTAATCCCAATATGTAAATCTTTGTGGACGTAGAGCAACGTTTTTATATCTTGACCACGTTTTCGGGATTTCAGACCACTGTGCAACGTCACGAAGAGGCCGGATCTTTTGTAAACTGGCCAAAATGTGTAATCACTAGCAGGGATGATCGTTTATTAGGACGGATGGTCTTACGCCAAAAGAGCTCGCTGTTGACCTTTCGGATGGTCATAATGTTGATATTTATACTAGAACAGTAAGGAAACGTCTCGTTAACATAAGAAAAAGCCTCTACTATGGACAAGAATATACAAGAACTGGACAGTCAAAGAATGGGCCAAAGTAATGTGGTCAGATGAATCCAATGTACAGGTACTTACAAAATAAATCTATATATTAGCAAAACTACATGAAATTCAATGTACTGTCGTGGCAAAAAAAAAACGGGGCACACTTGTCTGACGATACGTCAGTTCTAACAAAATTTCTCTCTTTTGCATCAGGCTTTAAGGTGGATTTGTCAGTTCAATTAATAAGGTACTTACTTACATAACAGTTTTACTTAAACTGAAAGACAGATTTACAAGGGGTAACCTTAAAACCTGTGTGGTGCCCCGGGTTTTTTGCCGTGATAGTATATCTATTGTTGGAACATGTGCGTTATCTGAAAAAGACAGTACCTAATATCCATAATTCATTTACAGCTTTTTGGACAACGTGACGCGCTTAATGTGCAACGTAGGCAAGGAGAAGCGGATTATCCAGACTGTGTTATACCCACTATAAAGTTCGGTTCCATTTCGGCGTCAGGTTTAGGAGAGCTCTTTGTGTGCAAAGGCCGTATGAACAGTAATACTAATAAGTATATCGGGATGTTGGAAGAAGTTTTAGAACCGCCTTGAAACTGTTCAATGAAGATGACCCAACGTACTAGTTTCAACAACGCGCCCTGCCAAAAGTTACATGAAGTGATTCGTTGGTTTTCTGAAAACAATGTGCGGGTTCTAGACTGGCCACCACAATCGCCAGATCATTTGTGGCCTGTTTTAAAACAGAGAGTTGCAAAAATTAATTGTGCTTCCAAGCAAGTTCTAAAACAAAGGACTTTTGAAGAATGGAAGAAAATAACAGGAGAGCAATATTACAATCTAGTGGCTAGTATGCACATGGTGGTTTTACTAAATACTGATATTTGCAAATAAATTATTGTTGATAACAGTTGTATACAGACACTTTTAATTTATTTCTTATATTTACCCTAAAAACTAATTAAACTGAAGGTGTCTAATACATTTGACCAAAGCTGTATATTTTATTTTATTGTAACAGAATAATTTGATTACGATTACCACATGGTTGAACTAAAACGGCAACAAAAATTAAAACGATAAAGAACTAGAATTCCAGGTGCTAATCTAACACCAACTTACGAAACAACAAAAATCTAATTTAGTACTTGTATGCAAACGCGTCGCGTTGATGATGATTTTAAAATCGCTTGTGCTTCTAATTATTAAACAATAAAGAAACAGTGAAATCTTAACTATCGGAGCGCCTCAAAGCTTATTCTAATGTAAGTGACCTCAATCAGACATGGAGATCTTTTTCGGACTCCGTATTAGATGTAGGTGGTCTCCCTTGGACTCTGAAACTGGTAATCAGGTATGAGGAAGTCCCCTTCGGACTCCTAACTAAACATGAAGGAAGTCGAATTTATATTTGCTACCGAAAGTTGTGGCTCCCCTAAAATCTGGCGCTCAAGGCACGTGCCTCGGGTGTCTTGCCGGGAAAATGCCCGTGTAAATAAATCGTGTGCGGATATTGTGGGAATTGATTGATTGAATTATTAATTAGTACTACGTAAAGAAGCTAGAAAGGTTATGTTTATTTCTTTTGGATTGAAATTTGCAGTTTCTTCATCTGAGATATTTAAATCAAAAATCAGAATAAAGTTTAAATTCTTGCGGGAAACCGAACATAACCTGTCTGTGCTTCCTTAAATTATAGTTTATTATCGAATAAAAGAAGTGCGAAGAAGACAGTCGAAACATCATCACTTGGATCATCATGTACGGTAAGTGCATCCTGGCTAATATATATTTCTTGCAAAACGTATAGATTACTAGAATATCAAAGTTAAACCGTTTTAACAGATAAGTAGAACAAAAATTAAAAATAAAAATCCATTTGTACGTTCACGAAATATATCTAGTGATCTCAAGTTTTGAAAGTTGTTCTCCTTCCTGGCTGAAAAAAAGAATCTTTTGAATCTTGAATACAACTTATCCGAAACACAAGGGATATAATAATTCAAAAAAGGTTTTTTCAACGGTCAGCTAAATCAAAATTCAAATTCAAAAATGCAAGCTAAATTTCTTAAATAGAATTTCTCGGAAAATGTTTATTCACAAAACATTGCAAACACCGCAGTACATTACATGGTCACAGATAACATCAAAGGTGAATTCGTTGAACTGCCACATGAACCTTAAAAAATTAATATTTGTATTTTATATGCAGTCTTGTTCCGACCCGCCATTGTATTAATTGAACTTCAAGCTTTAATTACATGCCAATAAATTGTTTTATTTTAAGCTTAACGAGTAGGTATAAATGACGTAATGATTTTCTATTTCTAATGTATGTAATTCTTCTACTTCTCAGGGTGTCATGTTCCTTTCCTTTAAACAGTGGGTGTATTTGTAGAATTATATAAACAAAGTTCTATTTGGGCTTGTTTTGATAACTAAATTTGAATTAAATTGTTTTTATGTTATATTGAGCTTTATTCGAGGTAGAGTAGGCATTTGTTCTTTGCAGAAGTGTGTAGGAAGTAACTTACACGGGAGAATCTAAATAGAGATTTAACATAAAGATGTTATTTATCTATCATAAATTTCAAATAAGCCACGCTTATAATAATATAAATTTCAGTAGGTTGTGTTAGGACTTGCTTGGTTGTTATAGATGTAATAGGGAGGAATGTCATGATACTGATATTTCAAAAAGTTTGGTTATTTCTATAAAAATTGTGATAAATGCTTTTTACTCTTGATTTGAATACGGCTATCTGAAAAAACGGTTGCTTTACGGATCAATTGGCAATTTTCATGATGTGGACGACATTTTTTGGAAATTAAAAAGCTAATAACACAGTGAAGCACGTCTATCGCTAACTTTGACAACGCTGTTTGTCACCATTGTTCAGTGCCTTTATCTTCATGTGTACCAAATTCAGCTCAACTGTTGGTTGTAACTGTCATATACGTCAAAAATCAGTCGAACCAACTGTACCATCGTCAGAAGATTGGTCTTTTCGGTAATTCCTGCAGGAAACGATATTACGATTTCTCAGCGTTCATTGCCACATATAGACCGGCCAACTGTAAATACGGTTTGTAGCAGTCAACATACCCACCATACCATTAAAAAAAGGTATTCAGTTTATGAACAAAAACTTCTACATAGTATCAAAACTTACTCTTCGTAAATATATAGTTATGAGCTTTACCGATTAAAACTGTTCGGGCAAATTCCAAGAGGTGTCCCACAAGAGTCTGTATTAGGGTCAATAGTGTTTAATCTTCGTGTCTTTTTGCAACACCACGTTGCAAGAATTCACATTTTCACATAGACGTCTTTACCGTAATGCACCTACTTCAATCTACTTAGATATAAAAAAAATCATGTTTTATTGGACCTTTTATAAATTTAAATGACTAAAAAAACAGTACACAAGACATCTTGTTTAAAAACAGTAAACTAAATCGTTTGGTTGTGTGATATAAATAAAAATAAAAATTACCAAACCTATGTCATTCTCAATAAAATTTTAGCTGTTCAAAGCAAAATATTTAAAAATGTTGCCAGCTGTAAATTTAAATTCTAATATTTAAAATTTTCATATCTGCAACATAAAATAAAACAAATCCCTTTTTCTTATTCTTCAGCAGCTGATGCTGCTTCTGTTGCTTCTGCTGCTTCTGCTCCTTCTCCTTCTGCAGCTTCAGAAGGCGGAGGAGCTTCTTCAGGCGGAGGTGATTCTTCAGCGATAGTAGACAAATTTTCTTCTGCAGGTGATGCTCCTTCTCCTTCTACTTCTTCACCTCCTTCACCCCCTTCAGCAGTTGAAGCAACATCTTCTGGTGGAGGCTGTTCACCTTCACCCACCTCTTCTTCACCTGCAGCTTCTTCTGTAGGTGCAACAGATCCCGCTTCTGCAGCGACGCTGCCTTCTGCTTCTTCAGGTCGATCTTCGGGTGGTGCTGGTGATTCAGGAGGACTTTCTGCTCCAACTGGAGTGGCTGGAGGAGTTACAGTTGGTATTTCTTCTTCAATTAATTCAACGCGTTCTACCTCAACACTTGGGTGCGGTGGTATTGAGGCAGGAGCAGCGCCAGCATCTTTAATACTAGGCTTCTTTTCGGTTTCTTTTGATTTCCTATCTTGTCGCCTGTGAGTTCCAGGAATAGGAAGGAACAATTTGAATTCATGAGGCATTTCATCATCACCGTAGAGTCTATCGGAGAAGTAAATTCGTCGTATGCGGGCATTAGCATGAATCTGAACGCGTACAGTTTCTAGATAAGTGGAACCTGTAAATTTAGTTATTGTAATAAGAATTATAAATGGGTGAAAAGATTCATACCGTAAGCACGTCTAGTAAAGTCTGCTAAATTGAACTGTATTTGATTCCATCCAGGGCTTAATCCAATTGGCATTGTGGTACAGAAAGGACGAACTTTTGTTGTTGATTGAAAATTGGAAACACGAAATCTCCGACGCATATCTTTATCATCTAAAAACAATAATTCTTATTCTGTTAATTAAAGAAAATCAACTTCGGACAGTCATTTATTTTTGAGGAATGACGTCATCATGATTTTCTTTAAATTAGAATTCAGATAGAGAACTTCCTTCCGATTTCAACGATGTAGCTTTAACTTCAAAACTGACATCACAGGAATAAAAAATCTGTGATCTTGCATTATGTGTGATAGGTCAAACATACTTTTCTATCTGAATCTGCGAAAATAAATGGGATGTGTCGTTAAAAAAATTTTATGACGTCATCACTCTAAAACATACGACATTGACATGAAAATGTGTGTATCTTTATCAAATAAAAGTGAGATGTCTAGAAATCTTTGTAAAAGATAACATAATTTAAACTTAATGAATTTGTTTCTTACTTTTACCGCTTACTGTATCAAGTAACAGAAACAAAAAACGTACCAGCAACTTGTATTTCAAATGTAAAATACTTTTTCATATTTTTTACTACCATTACAAGAAAGGGTAGTTTTATTCCGAGAGATGCTCTAGCTTTTATTGGGCAAGTAATATACGTTGTTGCAACGTTGGTTCCGGACAATTCCAACACTAGCGATTTTACTTCATCATCCACTACTCGACGAATGTGACCATTTCTTACCTAGAAGTATATTTAATATTTTTAAGTGATTTAAGTGTTTACCCTTCAGAAAACAAAATGAAAAAAATAGGACTAAAGAATTGTACAGTTGCTTTAAAAAGTATACCTACAATACTAAAAAAGGCAATAATGAGATAATATGTTAAACAGCATCGTTTCTAAAAGTGAGTTGCTCACAGTCACAATATCTTTATCATTTTTGCAAAAGAAGATTATCTTCACACGCAATACTTTCATTAAACTGACAAAAAATAAAAAGTTAGTACGAGGAACGATCAGTCTTATATCGGATAACGATAGGAAAAGTGTCACAACAAAGACACCGTATTGTTATTAGAAATTACTACATTTTTGTAATGCAAACAAATCGAATTTAGAACCTCCAAGAAAAGATGGGAAAAAGTTTTGCAAATCTCAGAGTTAAGCTAAAAATCGTTGCAAATATTGAGTTTAGAACAGTGGGGTTTCTAAGAGAGGTTTTACGTGACGTGTTTAATACAATATTCCGTAAGAGGTGGAAATGGCAGATGGGAGGCCAAGGTGATCTATACATTCCATATAAAATTTGGTAACACACATACCTGCTTCTTTAGGGAAATAGGGAACGTGCTATTTCAAAAGATATTAAAACTTATTGTTAGACTACTTTTTATTTATGTACCTATCGCAACTAATACGCTTTTAACACTGACTGGATTTTTCCTGTCGAAGCCAAAAATCAAGAATAAAGTTTGACGTATTAAAACCAAACTATAGCTGCTCTATGGTTAAAGCAAAAAATTATTCCATACGAATGAATTATTATTTATACAAAGCGTTCAAAATCTTTAGGCTCACAAAACCAGAACGATGAAAGTACGGAACAAACAAGCGACATAGCACCAATATCAATAGAAGAATTAAACGTGGCGATAGGAAAACTGAAAATAGGAAAAGCAGCAGAGTACGATGAAATCACACCAAAAATGATAAAGTACTTAGATGATACAGGCTTAGAGATGTTTAAAGACCTACTTAACTCAATAATAAAAGTCGAGAAAACGCCAAAGGAATGAAGTAAGGGAATCATTCTACAGTTACACAAAAAAGGGGACGTAAGAAATTGTAACAACTATCGAGCTATAACGCTAATGAGCGTTCCAGAAAAAGTTCTGGTAAGGATAATCGAAAGGAGAATAAAAGAAAACAGACGACTTATTGGAAGATACACAATTTGGCTTCAGAAAAGGCAGGAGCACACATATTTTTATATTAAAACAAACAATAGAGAAGAACATTGGAAAAAATAAGGAGGCACATATTTGTTTCATAGATCTTAAAAAGGCCACCGACAGTATTAGGAGAAGCGATGAATTGGGAAGCCTAATGAACAAAGGGATAGACGAAGAAACTATAAATGTGACAAAAGCTATGTACCATAGAACCAGGAACATCGTAAGAACAAACAATGAAGAATCCAAGGAGTTTGAAATAAAGGAACGGTTAAACCAAAGATGCGTGTTCAGTCCACTATTATTTTCAGTGGTAGTGGATGAGGCCATAAGAGAGCAAAAACTAAGATGAAACCCTTGATAATGGGATACTGGAGATCGGAAGGAGTGAGTTTGACAGAACTGATGTTTGCAAACGATATGGTGATAATCGCAGACTCGGAAAAAATCTACAAAAAAGCATGGAAACTTTTAATAGGGAATTAAAAAGCATACATATGAGAATAAACGTGAACAAAACAAAGAGTATGATCATTCCGGTCAGAGACAAAAGATGCAATATTTCTATAGAAGGACACAATATTGAGCAAGTATCAGAATTTAAATATTTGTGATCGATAATAGAAGGAAACGATAAGCAAGACAAAGAAATAGCAGACAAACTGGAAAAGTAGGGAGAATGTACAACATGCTAAGAACACCATTCTTCAATAAAAAAGAGATCTCCAAGGAGATAAAAACAGAAGTGGAGAAAAAAGTTAAAATGAGATTCTTGATGAAAATCGAAGGAAAATCTAGGATGGACAGGATAAGAAACGAAGTTTTTCGTGAAACACTACAGATGAAACCTATACTAAACATGATACAACAAAGACAACTGGGATGGTTGGGCCATGTAGAGAGGATGCCAGAAGATAGATTAACCAAGAGGGTCTTCGTAAGAAATTAAAGTGCTGGCACGAAATAGAAAAGAATGGAAAAGGAAAATCACTCAACTCCCCAGTTCTACATCCTAGGTAGATGGATTTAAGATTAAGTAAGTTGGTAAGTGTTCAAAATTTCTAGGCTCATTATTGGGATCTCGGAAACAGAAAGAGTAACAACGCGTCGATAATATGACGGCAGATGTTTCAAATGCAGTTTTATTTTCAAAGTGATCTCTTCGAGACTTTTTGCTATGAGGTTAGTGTGCTCTTGAAATTATGATGCCGATTAGTGCAATCCTTCATCCTTTCCGGAATACTTGACGCATTATTTTTACGTTTCTAGAATAGTAGCATGAAGGATAGAATTAATCGACAGTATCTAGCCGTATCTGCAAACCAGCTATCTCTGTTCTATTCCAGAACTTGATATGCATAATAAGAGAGTTTTAGTGTCCTTTTGCGTGAACATAGCTACCTCTTAAAGCTTATTAGAATAGCGAGCGACGTGATGAGCGTTGGTCATGCAAGGAGTCAGTCCGTGTTGAATACCGCAGTAGCAAAATCAGACAGAATTCTGTGTGTTCTCTGATAAATTCGACCAGTTAGTGGGCTAAGGTTAGGAATACAACTGGACATTTCACTTGCCATTTCGAAAACGTATAAATTGCTTTGTGTCAAAAATTTATTTTGTTATCGTTTTGAAGTTTGCTCTTATGCAGTTGATCTGATTGCTTAATTTAGTAAATTAGGCAGAATTTTTCTTTAATTCCTAAGCCATTTTCAATACAAGCAATAAAAAGTTATTGTATTCTGTTGCAACACATTTCATAGGTGAAGGAAAGTGCTAAATCACCAACGTTTGCAGTTCTGGCCAACGCAATATAAAAAAAGTGTATCAGGTTACTCCCTACTATTAGGATATAAAAATAAACATTCTTGCAGTAGCGTACTCTGGGCTTCAGAACGAAGTTTTTCGATTTTTAATTTTTGTCTATTGAACTAAGTGTATTATTGTTCAAAAATCTTTTTCATCGTTAAACAATTTGCTAGACATTATTAAAATAGAAAAAACATTTTCATTTCTGCGTTTTTTTAATTACTTGCGGACAACCGGTGGTCTAAATAGTGGACGCAAAAACCCGCAGTGCGGGCGGGCCACAAGGATTTGGGGGCCTCACAGTCGGTTACAGATATAAAATAAAAATAGCCACGTAATTAGAAAAGTTCGAATAAGCGAAATTTTTACTGCCCAGTAATTTTACTTTTCACTTTCAACTAAAATCTCTATTATATAGTCACGTAGTCGGTTTGTAAAGTTCGTCTGTATTTATTGCACGTTGTCGATGTCTTACTAGAAGAAACCCTCATTCTTGTAAAAGGGCAATAATATCTGTTCCACATTTGATGTCCAACTTTTACTTTCTTATTCCACCGTTAAAATATAAATTGCTTTATGGTGACATAACTGACATGACATAACTGAAGATATTTTAAAAGTTCTCGACACTGATGAATTAGACATACAATTTTGTCGTAGTCAAGGTTATGACAATGAACCCACCATGGCAGGCTTCCATTCAGGTGCACGGGCAAGAATTTATAAGTTATAAATAGTAAGATTTTGTTTGTGCCTTGCGCAAATCACTCTCTAGATTTATGCGGTGTTCATGCTTTTGGAATAAATTCCAATTGTGTGATGTATTTTGGAACATTGGAAAGTGTTTACAATTTCTTTTCATAATCAGCTCATAGATGGGATATTGTTAAGCAAGTTGTTGGAGTGTTAGTAAAAAAGTTGTCTGAAACTAGATGGAGTGCTTAGCATGATGCCGTGAAACCAATAATGAAACATTTTAACAAAGTGGTGCAAACTGTTGAGAGGTAAGCGATCAGACAGAAAACGTTGATACAAGAGAATCAGCTGAAATTTTGATGAGAAAGATATGTGCTTATAAATTTCTCGAGTTCCTTCACTTGTCGTCGAACATTTTAGAAGAAGTAAATTATACTCAAAAATATTTATTTACAAACAGAAGGTATAAGTTTAGAGAAGATTGTACAGAAACTAAGAAGCTTGAAGATATTTTTAGAAGAAAGCCGTGATGAATTGGTAGGTAACGCATTAAGGTTTGCAAACAAAACATGTGAAGAAATAGGGAATATCTGTTGAAAGAAGGGGACGAAGAAGGTTCAAGAAAATTATGCCTGGAGAAAAAACAAGAGATGAAGGATTATCTTTGAAAAATTCAGCAATATTCAGGCAGTGAACTTAATAGGTGCTAGTGACTTACAACTTCCTAGCCTTATTTCGAACTTTAGCAATATGTACGACAACTTCGAAAAAGAAGAGATTCTACCCGAAATAAAGAGATTAAGACGGCATATAAAAGCAGCGGGGATCGCAACAGAAGAGGCAATGAAGTGGACCGCACTCAAAATGATTCAATTTATAGTGGAAATGGACTTTACAGAGTCCGTACCAAACATTTGCTTGGGTCTAAAAGTATTTTTTTTTAAAAAAAGTTTGTGTATCCGTAGCTTCGAATGAAAGGAGCTTTTCGAAACTAAAATTAATTAAATCTTACTTGCAATCTACGATGAGTCAAATAAGGCTTAACGGTTTGGCTATTTTTTCAACAAAACGGGGGGTTGCAGAGAAATAGACTTTGCTGATACAATAAGAAAATTCGCAGCTGTAAAAGTTAACAATATCATGAAAATATTGTCATGGCAGTCTATCGAATGCAATTTCTTTTAATAGTTTTAAATATGTTTTTTCATATTTTTAAATACGAGGGTGGTCTGAAAAGTTTCCGACCTCAACGTGAAGATGGCAGCACTCGTAAATAAATTTTGTTGTTCATCTGTTGACAGTTACTCACCAAAGTCTCACACCTCAGCGGTTGCCATGGCGAAAATCCACGAATTACGGTTTGAACTGCTTGACCATCCGCCTTACTCACCAGATCTAGCCCCAAGCGACTTGTTTTTGTTCCCTCATCTAAAAATTGCGCTCGGAGGACAAAGATTTTCGTCAAATGAAGAGGCAATCACCTTCGTGAACAATTATTTTGCAGAGAAAAATGCCGAGTACTATTTGGACGGGTTACAGAGATGGGAGCATCGCTGGGAGAAGTGTGTAGAGTTACAAGGAGACTATGTTGAAAAATAAAAAAAAAATTTCAGAAAAAATGTCTTGTATCTTTGTTAGGTCGGAAACTTTTCGGACCACCCTCGTATATGTATTGTTAAATGTAACAACGATTCGTATAATGTTGTTCGTGTTATTATTATTATTTCAGTATTTCACCAATATGTATCTCAAAGACTGAAATCAAAATTTGTGAAATAAACTTGAAAGTTTTCAGTTGCACTAAATAAAACAATCTTGTACAATTATTATATGCATGAGAATTTCATTGTTGCTAAATCAGCTAAAATTCGTCTTGTACCGGTAGACTGGCAGTCGATTTGATATGTTGAAATTAACATATAAATCTTAACATTAGATCCATGCTGTTTCAGCATGTGAGGACACTAATTTAGTAGAACCAAATAAAGTTACTTTGTTGTAAATAAAGATTTTTTTTGTATTTGCCCCAAATATTATAATTTATTTGTGGTAACTAAATTCTTTATTTGAAATCACATAGCCCCTAAATTAAAATTGAAATTATCAATTACATACTAAATTAATTGTCAGAATAGAATAAATATAATAAAATAACTCACAAATGTATCATTTATATTATAAAAACTGTTAATTTTTTTGTAATTTTAAAACACTGGTAGGTTGGATGGGTGAAGCTTGAATGCGGGGCCCCCAAAAACGTCCCGCCCCGGGCCTCATTTGGTGAAGGTACGCCACTGCATTCTTGTAATGCTATACTAGTAATAGATAAAATTGTTAATGTCTGTTAACATATGAACCCTTGAACTTATTTCTTGTTATTCCATTGTTACGTTATTAATTACTGTGATAATTTGTTATTGTATCAGCATGTTAAACATGTTAATAAAGAAAACTTGGAATTAATAAAATTAATATTAAGCATTCATTTGTTTGTACTCTTCCAATGTATTGTCGCCAAAAGTCTTTTAACTACATAACTTAATTGAATTACGACTCTGCAGTTTCTGGCTATGCAAAATAATCAGAGATTAACCGCAAAAAAGTTAATCTCACAACACAATTTTTGGATTATGCTTGGATAATTGTTCACTGATTGAATTTTTCCCTTACAAATGCAAGGGAGCTGAATTTTGTTCATGTAAATTCCTTTACCATATTGCATATTTATAAAACTGCAATAATAATTACAATATTTCTAAAACTGTCCTCGTAAATTCCCTAAGCGAGGTTTATATTTTTTTAAATATTATATTATCTTCCTTGCTTAAATTATCAGGATAAATACATCAGATTAATTAAATATTCATTATTACAAATTGTGTAAAAATTTATTGTAAACGCTGTTGCGTGAAATTGCTTAAATTAAAGAATTAAAATTAAGCAATATATTTCATTGGTATTAGCCTAGAGGTTTGAAATTTATTTGGAAAATTCTCATAACCGCATTAATGTTTTGTGTCACATAAAAAAGGCGTATTAGGGAGAACGAGAATATTTGTGATTTCATTGGAAAGGGGTGAAAAATTGATTTTAACGACTAATTTGGTAATCTACATTCACAAACAAAAAATACCTACCAATAAAAAAATTTAAAAAAAAAGTAATCGTAAATCTAAAACTTATGGGACACACGAATTCATTTTACTACGTGCTTATTATATTACTCTTTTGTTTTCGACTTTGGTTAATCTTTTTATTTGATTTTTTTGTAGGCTTCACTTTTTGGGACAGATATAAAAGTGAAATGTAACGAAATTGTAAAAACGATGAAAGAGGAAAAAGCCGAAACAATAAATTAATTTCAGTGTAAATTTTGCTTTTTGAATAATTATCACCGTTAAATTACTTATTGCGAGTTTTAGATTAAAATTGTTTTGATAAAGAGATTAGTTTTACTTTTACTTAGTTTTCATTTCCTTTTTCCTACCCATAATATTGGATTTCTATCTGTAATATCGGATTCAAATCCCAGCACGTCTGCAAGAATAAAATTTCATTATGAATCGTGAGGAAAAAGTTTCAGAAAGATTAAAGTAGGAACGAGTAGCGTAGCTTTCAGAAAATAATATTGTAAGTGACATTTGAAATATCCGAATTACACATTTTCAAACGATGAGCAAGTATCGTAAGTAATTAACTGTTTTATAATTCTATCAGATTAGCACAACATTAATAAGTACTTAAAAGTGATGCAACATACTATTAACTCTATAAAAATGTACACGGTGTTAAATTAACATGGAAATATACAATAGTATTAATCATAAAACAAATATTAGTATCACAGATAAAATAATACAAAAGTATTTTACAAAAAAATGAATTAATTTCTAAAAATGCATCAAAGCAATTATCTTCATACTATTTGCTTTTCTGACAACGTAATGTTAGAAAGGTAAATTAATTAAAAGTTAAATCTCTAGGGATTAAACAAGCTGAAAATCTCTTGCAATAAATTTAACAATTTAGTAATTCTTATCTATCACTAGTTTGAAGATTAACAAATATTTCAAGCAGAAATAAGTAAATGGTTTGAAATCTGAGTACTTACTTATTCTATTTGTTGTCATGCAATACAGTACAGGTACTCACAAAAAGTATTGGATTCTAAATGAATTGAAACAAAGGAATCGAAAAATCCTAGATGTAATATGAAATTTTATTCAAGCTCTAAATTTTAAATACTATAAAGTTTCACATGATGTTGAAATGGGGAGGATGTTTTGAGATTAAGCGCAAATATTTGGCCAATGGATGTTTAGACAAGGCTAGGCCTATTTTCTTAAAATAAAGTGTTTCTGGAGGAAAAGTCAATACTTCGAGGGTAGCATTTAGTATCAAAGGTCTTAAGAAAAAAGTTCATATGAAAATGCATTTCGGTCTGAATGATTACAAAGATTCTGTAAGTAAAATCCACTTTAAAATCTAAAAATCTCCCAAAAACGGGTTTTAGGTTTTCAATCCATGTTTCAAACAATCATAGTTTCAAACTTCTTTAAAAATTTCTAAATATTAGCTCGGTTAGTTTGGTTACTCAAACCAGCTCCACTTCAAAACTCAGGATAGTTCTATGATACAAATATTATCAATTTCATATTTTTGACTTTTCATTATCAATTAATTATCTGGAATTGTCTTATGTGTGCATCTCTAAAATTAAAAGTTTTTAAAAAATATACATACAGGGTGTCAAAAAGCGTACTCCACAAGTCGAATCTTAGTACCTGGAGTTTCGCAGTTATGGTTCTGAGAAGAACATGTCAACCAAAAACCTCAATCATCCATGCTACCATACCATTGATTCCATTTACATTTTCTCAAAACAACCAATTACGTTTCCATGTATCCCCTTGGCTACTATCCGCCAATTCTCATTAATTTCATATACAGGTGACTCCCTGACTTATTTCAAGACAAAATGTTTGTATAAACATATTCTGTTCAAAAACGCCTCTCAATGTAGCTCCTACCAACCTCAGAATTTTTGTTTTTGTGTCATATCGCTAACCTATCACCGCCTTCAAGTAAAACGCAGATAAAATACGAACTAATCTCAGAGAGTATGATGTGTTCACCTACATCCATTATTATACTTACCATCTTTAGCACTACCAAGTACTTTTCATTCTATCTCCAGCGCCGCCACAAACAACTCTATGTTAACTCTATTCCAGCAACTAGTATCAAGTTATATCCGTTGCTGCCACCAACTTTAATCTCAATCGCATCTTGCCAAGTAGCAAGCTGCATCTTTAGTACCAATAACTCCAAGAGGAACTTGTTACAGCCTCTAAAACCACTACTTTACTCCGCAAAAATATACAATGAACCATGATGATGAATTTTGTTACATACATCTTCGGTACTTTTGCGTAATGGAGCCTCGTTAAAAATGAGTACTGCGTATACCTTTGACTTCAGATGACCCTAAAAATTTGGTTCAAATGTTACCTAATCTCTAAAGAAAAATGAAAATAAATATTGATCTTCTTTGGACAATCGGGTACTTCCTCCATTAACAACGAAAAGTTATAATGTATGCAAATTCAGGTAATCTAAAACTGTCCAAAATATTAAAAAAAGCCAATTTTAATTTCATGTAAAATCTCACCTACTTAATAAAACTAAGGAACTAGCCCAAAGGTTAATAGAAAACTGATCATGATTTCATCTTTTGTGAAGCCGGCCTCACCATGATACTTTTAACAAAAAATTGTATTTTTAGCAATATTACTCAATAGCTAGAGGCAAAAGGTTGAACTCTTTGAAGATGGTAAGATTCTGAGGGCTGTATTTTCACTAGATGTTGATCCAGCAGCATGTTCCAATGTTCCGTGCATGCTCTATACAGTTAAGATCAGCAGTCAGGAGACGTAGGTGGTAGCCCTAAATGTGATATTCTATTCTTTTCTATATGTATAAATCGACCTGCAAAGTCGAATAATTACTGTCATCTAGAATGCGAAGTTCGTTTAGTACCATATTATCTACTACTTGATCAAGATATTGTTCCGTATTCACAAATACAGAGATAACTTTTCGAGTGGCATTTCTGGAAACTTAAACATTAGTATCACTAGAAAGTTGTCCAGAGGGCGTCTCGTTTTCCTTTGAGTACGCGTTTGGGTACGTTCTACAACACTTTCTCCAAAAATTGAATAATAACGTTGACGGAAACAGTAAAATTTTCTGTAACTTGCCTGGCTTAACAAACAGTTAAGCCCACTTGTAGTACACTAAAGACTTCTGCGATTGGTAGTTTTCGTCTGACCATTGCAAATCCAACATTTAATTCTCAGGTCATCTATTCTTTCTTAACAAGCACGAAAATGCAACATTTAAACAGTTACGTGTCAAAGAAATATTCTACAAGTGAAAAACCATGGTATCATATCAATTATGATAGTTTTTGCTGCCGTGTTCCGAATATTTTAAAAAGCGAAAAAAAAGCTTTTAAATAATTTTTTAACAATGTTTTCAAAATTATGTGGAGCAGTATTTTGTTAGGAGTATAATGAAGAAAGTTCTATGACAGTCAATAAGATCATTGGAAGACTTGTGTAACTGAAAATGGACTACATGTAGACTGTTTGACTATGGCTTCAATGATTCAGTATAGTTTACTAATGGCGATTTCATACTGGAACTATCCATTTATGGGAATCTGCCGATCAGTATCAAAAGATAATCGAGAAGGGCATATTTATACTACTGTTTCAATTTTGGGCATAGTACAAACAAACAGGTCTAGTTATTATCAAGAAAAGGAAAAAGTATTCTGAAAGAACATTATTTGCATTTGTATTTGCAATAGCAGTTTTCTCAATTCTTGAACATCTTATGCTTATCTATATATTGAGCTAGTATTGAGCGAACGAGTAGTCTACTACATCGAAAGTCGGTTTGCCGGTTTTCAAAGTTAAGTCGAATTGGGCGCGATTAGAACTCAGAAGGGTGGCCGCTTTAAGATATATTCAAAACTCGTCGCTGACTCACATAGAGAGAAGGGTGGAAGATCAGCGACTACTGAACCCTCCACCTACTCTAATGTATGTGTAGTTAGTATGTAGTATATACTATAAAATATGTAAAATTAGAATAAATAAATTATTATTATTGCAATCAAAAATAGCATAAATGTCATTATTATTAGACTTAGGAATTGCAAAGGTCATGTCATGAAGAACTCCACATAGACGAGAAACTAGCCGTAACTCAAATTAAGTAGAAGAGAATTAACATTAAAATGATCTTCTTTTAAGACTCTCTTCAGTAAAATATGCTCGTCTGAAGGTTAAAAAACTGAGGGTATCCAAAAATTAATATTCTTAAATGTATCTGCGTATTTATAAACTGATAACACTAGCGCGAATCGCTGATGTTGTTTTAGCTATATAAGAATTAAGCAAAAAATGCATGCTGATAGTAGCGCGACTTTGACGAATAATGCGGCGTCATCCTGTTGATTCGGTATGATGTTAAACACTTACCGCACTCGCCACAACTTGACCTGCTGAATTTCGTTCTGTGATTATTATTTATCAAAAATAAATTATAAAATGTGATAGTGAGGCCCGTCACCAAGTCGGAAAAACTTGCGAAATTCATAAATAATTCTGACTGGAGTTTTACTTTCATATAGTGGTTCTTTAGGGTGTCACTAAGAAATCCTGAATTTCCTTCTCCAAACAACGTTGGTGTCGTTTACCCTCAAGCTGAGAAGAAGACAAAAATCAGTTTTTTCGCCGATTTATGGTTTTTCTCAACTTTACGACAAAAATAGTTGTATACAAAATTAAATTCTTTACTGAAAAGGTACTATACATAGTTTTTGTCAGAATTATACTGCTCTGAGTCAAATTGAGCAACCTCCAGATTGCTGAGCAATAAAGTCGTTTGCAACCGTTTTTATATATACAGAAGATTTTTCTGTAAGGTAGTAATCGGGATCAGGCCATGTGTAGAAGTTCTCCAAACCTATTCTTCGGATTCTTTCGGTTACCATATCATTCTTAAACCTAATGATGTGTTTTCAAAGATTACTGGTCCGCTGCTGTTTTAGTTGATAGCAGTGAACTAAGCAATATGCATTTAAAAGACTCAACTCTTCTTCTTTAACACTGTCATAGAAGGCAGGTGTTAATTGCTGGCACATAGATGAATAGTTACTAACATACTCTCAGACCGTTCTTCAAACTTGCAGTATAACTGCCTCCAAGGGGGCAGTATATCATAAATACTGAGAAAATTTAAAATTAGTTAGCATTAGTCCTGTATATACAGGGTGTCCCGTTTAACACACTATACGTGATTATTCTGGAACCATTAAAGCTGCCAGTCTAAAATTTAGTATTTCGGTATAATATTTTTTGAAACAACCTGTCAAACCGGACTCGGCGACGCCGACGTCGACTTCCATTTGCTAAACAGAATCGCTACTTTTTTATTGTGTCAGTAGATATCCCGTGAGAACAACTTTGTCCTTTTTCGCATTGCAAAGATGGGACATCTCAGGGTCTTTTAATGATATCCCAAGGAACCATTACGAAAATATAATATTTTAGTTTGGATTTCTTCTACTTCAAAATACTTGACGCTTGGCTTAATTTTAAACTTTGATTTATTCTCTTCCTACTTTGATTTACGCTTTGCTTCTTAATTGCGAAATCATGACTTGACGTCAACGAGATTGAAATCAGACGGACGGTTACTAGTTGGCATCTAGATTTCCAAAATCTGAGTCCTAAGAAACATTCTTTGCAGGACGGAAACGTTTATGCGTTGTAAGACATGAAGTTTGTTGTCATGATGATGAGTAGTGCCTTCATTCTATTCTGTTCATCCCATAACACAAAATAAATGTAAAACAGTCTTGACTCACTTCTACTTTCCCAAACCTTAATTTAATAGACTGTAAGTGAGGCTGCTCAATTGAGTGGTAACGCATGAATTAATTAATTTCTGCACACTCCCAATTTGCCGTCCTGCCTTGCCACCAGAGCTTGACAACCTATTAACACTTAAAGTACCAGAGTGGGTATAAGTTGTTCACCGAGCCAGACAAAACAATCGATACCTAATAGTGGTGGTGGACTGCATTGGTAATCCATAATTGCTTGAAAATGTAGTATGTAGTAATTTTCTTATGCTTGGCTTCTGCGTACAGAAGTTGGACACCAGGTTTGGTTTTTCTTTTTAACTTTTGCAACGGTAGATATTTTTAAACAAAATTGCAAATAATGTAACCAAAATACGTACAAAAATATAAAGTAACATTTTAATAATTCTTTATATCTTAACAGAAACATTTACTAACTTCTTACCAACTTCAAAGACTACAAAACTAGAAACAAGCTACATAGATAAAATGTTGAGAAATTAACAATTCTATACAATTTAATTTGAAATTTGACTAAATTACTTGAGATTACAACTGTAAATCTCAAGGAAACATAGTATCGAAATCTAGTCTTGGGTATCTTTCTCTTAGTTTCTAATATTTCAATCAAGCATATAGACCAAATTTCATCTCCCTAACTCTTCTTGATTTTACTCTACAATTATTTTTGCTCAGATCCGAAAACTCCTTAGAGCCGCCACTGCAAAGGGAGAAATATTTTTTGTGAATTATACAACACAAGATTACTATGGGAATGAACACTCCAAACAAGGTTTCGATATCTCACAAAAACCCCATCTAACCCATACCTTACGCACTCCTATGAGGCCAAACTCAACTTTGGTTAGCTTAAAACAATGACAGGGTATTTCCAAAAACTTAAATTCCTTAATTCCGGGCACCAAGATCCAGAAAGATTTTTTGGCCTACGCCCTCTTCTTCTACCAGAGATGGAAAGACAGTGCAGGGTCGCTTTTGCACTCCAGAAGGATCATATAAACAAGAAACATTGAAATCAGATGAGTAGTTTTTGAATTCTAGAAAATGGTTATGCCGGAAAAGGATCTTTTTTTGACCCTTTGACATGCTCGTTCTCTGAACTTAGCTGGCGATTAGTGAAAACCTATTCGGGGATCAGTGTAAAGGCACTTTTCATGCAACAGGCTGGTAGAGGCTTGGTGGACAATAATATTGTTTACTGTGGCCTGTATAGAAGAAATGTATACAGTGTGTTCAAGATAAGGATGCACAGCATGGGGATCTTGGTAACGGTAAGAGATACAGTTAGCTATTTATAGGACTCTTTTGTTGGCGTTTGCTAAATCTAGATATCTTGGATAGCTTCAGAGATATTTAAAAAAAAAGTGGATTTCTCGATTTTCGTTATTATTTTTTCTTTTATTTATTTGAAGAAATATCGAAAAACTAAACTCACTTTTCCATTGCCACTTTTTGTTCTCTATTAAAATACGCTAACAAAACCCCTGTACAACGTTTCGGTTTCGAATAACCATCATCAACCTCATTTTTTTAAATAGTTGGAAAAACAATTGAAAATTGTTTTGAATAGTTCTTGTTGTTACGGTTCTAATGATGTAAATATGATAGGGTTATTTTGGTTTTGATTTTTTTGTATTGAACGCTGCTGTGACCAACTGTAATAATTGCTGCTCATCTTCAAGATTTTGGTTGAGCACATGATTCTTGACATAACTCCAAAGGAAAGAAATCTAACGGTGTTAGATCAGGTGATCGTGCAGGCCAGGGTACTGCAGAATGCATTAATTTATAGCATAAGAAATCAAGATAACCCTATCATGTTTACATTATTAGAATCGTGACAACAAGAGCTATTTAGAACAATTTTTAATTGTTTTTCCGCCTATTTAAAAAAATGAGGTTGATGATGGTTACTCGAAACCGAAACGTTGTACAGGAATTTTGTTAGCGTATTTTAATAGAGAACAAAAAGTGGCATTGGAAAAGTGGTTTTAGTTTTCCTATATTTTTTCAAATAAAGGAAAGAAAAAATAATAACGAAAATCGAGAAATCTACTTTTTTTTTAAATATCTTTGAAATTATCCAAGATATCTAGATTTTGCAAACGCCAACGAAAAGGTCCTATAAATATTCAACTTTCATACCATTTAACCAACGCTGTATCTCTTACCGTTTCCAAGATCCCCATGCTGTGAGTCCTTATCTTGGACACACTGTATATTACTGGTCAACTGTGGGCACTAAAATAAAACATTGATAATTTGGGAAATAAGGAAAATCTTTTTTCATCTAAGTGTTGTGCTTATTGTAGACCTGTATATAATCAATTTAGTGAAAAAAAACTTGCGGCCATTAAAACTCGTTTACGTCCAAATCTATGGTGGCACTTAAGGTATTAAGAAGCTTCTAGCCTGAACTAGCATAAAAGATATTAATTGCTTTTAGTATCAATATCAAAATAATAAAATAGTTATTTATACTATAACAAGAGTGTGGAGTGAAACTGTTTGAGCGAGTAGGAAGTTCATGCTTATGCCAAAAATCCTACGAGTTCAAAAAAGACACTTTACACTCGAGTTGTATACAATAAACGATAGGAAAAACTTTTGACCACATATTAAAGCATGAAGTTGGCCAAGACCGTAAGTGCGTATATGATTTAATAATATAACATCGATACGTCAAACTTATTCCAAATGTTAATCATTGTCAACTTTTGACATTGACAACGACTTGTAAAGTCTCAAATTTAGAGGCGGCCGTGCAAAAAATTGTTTTTGTAATCGTTTTGACTTGACATCTGTTAAAGTTAGCCTAAGAATTGAAAGTAAATTAATTTGAACTTTTTTACTACTAAGCAAAATATCTAAAAATGGGAAAAAGTGGAACAACCTATAAAGCAAAAGAACTTTTCTAATGAAAACTGTTTTATCAAACAAAAAGTAAAACAGAAATTTTTTTCATCTCTTGATTTTGCCAAAAACTGATGCTTTAGTACGGAGCAAAACAATTCTTTCTTACGTTTGTAACATACAGAAACACAGAAAAGAGATGACTATGTAATCAAGAAAAAAAGTGACGATCATGATCTTAATTTATTGCGCAGGGTTCCATTTAGTAAGATAATCTAGATCTTATTTTACTTTGAACAGTTTCCATTTCCCTTACCTAAATTTACTTCTTGTTACTATTCGATTTTGCAGAGCACCTCGTTTTGATGTAATCTAGTAAATTTAAAAAAAATTCAACTTTTTCCATAAAAGCTTGGAAGGAAAATAATTAGTAAATAGGATATCTGCAAAGTTCTGCTTAGATACTGTTCAAAACAGTTTAGCAAATTCATAGAACTTTAAGGGTCACTTGCCTAGTTTTAATTAAATTTGAAATTTCAGTTAACAGTAATTGCTATTGCTATGTGTTCTCTATTAAGCTAAAGCACTAATGGTTTGGTTAGTTCTAAATTTTCCTAATGAAAAAATCTTATATTCATGCTTCGTTACAATATTTTTGTTTAATTATTCTAATACCAGTTGTTTTCATTCGGTGTGGGATCGTTAATCTCTCTAGGTAGAAAGAGGTAAAGGCGAGGCGAATGTAAACCATAACCAATAACCATTTACTATCTGTTTTATTTTATCACGGGAATTGCTTACTCTAACACAATTTATATAAAATAGATGAATTCGTGATTAAATTGACACAGAAAACGATGGAATGAAAGTGTAAGAGAATAAATGAGGTTTAAGTTGCCTACAAAATCATTAATAATATAAAATTGAATCGCCCTTTATTAGCTTAGAAATTACTAACTAAATAAGGTTCTAATAAGCGTTTCACTAATTAACAAAGCTAAACTACCATTAAATGTTAATATGTAATGTAAGGTGTACATACTGATTTATCCCATAAAGAGAGTGGATTTGAACCGACACTATAAAATACAGAAATGAAACCACTTTGAAAGGCATTTGAGAACATTTTAAAAGCTTTTTAAAAATTATTTTGATAGATGTCGAAATACTTATATTTATCAAAAACCATTTGTTTTTGCTTACTTTGACATTTGAATACTCAACAATTAATATTTTCTAACTAATACGCTCTCTAAATGTCTCCTTTCTTCCCTAGTAAGTGTAACAATTTCTTCTGGCACTGGAGGATTTATGATAGGATTGCAAAATTCCCTGTGTACCCTCACTCCACTTAATGCTCTGGTTTGTAATGCCTCTTGTACACTAATTTCTTTAAGAAATTGTCGACGTTGTTTAACCCCAGCTAAGTGATACCTCTGACGACAAATAACCCGGCTGAAAATTAATTAAATTCACACAATATTTACTTCTATTTGTTGAATTTTACAATACGTACTAAGGGAGTATAAGATCCGTGAAACTCGGAAAAATACTGACATCAGAACGGGTTAATTCATTACGGGCTTTCAATGCATTGTAATATGCCCGAATTTCAGGAGTCATTTCAGGGTGAGAAACGTTCATTTTTACTGTTGATTTATCTACCGTACACTCTACCAAAATTTCGATTCTTTGTGTTTGTTTCCGTTGCTAGGAGAATAACGATCAAAGGCATTCTTCACGTTCTCTGTGGGAAGTACTACTACGTGTAGTTTAGGAAATCTGGCCCAGTCTCGTTTGCATTGTTATGTGCCTGCGGTTTTACTTCTGATTTAGCTGGGTTAGTACATATTTTACAAAACCTGAACGAATGATTACATATTTGACATATCTCGAGCTACTGATTTTATAGAATATAATTGTTATTAATTAGTATACAGGGTGCCAACTTTATTTGATTCTGATCTAACTTCTTAAATGCCTTCAACAAATAATTTCTTTACTATATAATAAGGTTTTGATTTCAAGCTTGAAACTTGTAAAAACTCGCATAAATAAAATCTTTAGAAGGTTTATTTTCCATCAAGTAAGACTGTTCCTTGAGAATTTATTGTAACGTAAGAATATATGAGCATTTTGATGTTAGTACTAAAATATAATTTCAAAATTCTCAAATATTATGACTTAAATGCTCAAGTTTACCTCTAAGCCAAAAAAATCAAAAGAGGCGCTCTTATAATCCGATACAGAATTAGTCAAAAATGCAAAAAAAGATAGCAACAGACATGTATAGAATTTTCCTTTTTTTTAAATCAAATATTTGCATTGTACGTCACTAGTTTAACTATATACGTCTTACGCTTTTTGAGGGGATGGTTGCTGTGGTGAAGAAGTTGACGTAATGTGTATTGATTTTATCCCAAAAGATAGCTGTACCACTATCAGTGTTGGTATGCCTGGCTGATTTGAAAAAAAAAACTAATACTTTGAGAAAGGGCATGGATGTTTTCTTTGAAAAATAAACCGTATCTTATTACATACATGTAAGTGGACGTCTGGACGACGACGGTTTGCACTTCAGACGAGAACGTTGATTTTATATTTGTGCCTTTAACATTGCAGACTCACATTAAAGAGCTAACGCGTTAGCTAAATCAAACTGTTACCTTACGGTTCACAATAAAATATTTAATATTGGGCATTCCAGACTTTCAATCAATGCTTAATCAATCGCTGACCAAATATAAATAAATATTCTATGCAGGCAGGGCAGGGTATCTCGATATAATAGAAGTATAACGTATTATTTACAATAAAAATATCAAAAGATGCTACTGGAAAAAGTTGTATACAAAGCAGTTGTTTTCATCTTCTAAAATTAGTTTGACTATTCAGGGTGTTTCATAAAAGAGTAGCTCAAGAAACACCTATATAACATTTGCTCATACGTAGGGGGTGATTATAAAAGGTGCAGTCAAATCAAAATAGGCCGATTTGACCCGACTTAACTGACCTGCGTTCCTAAGTTACAGCACTTCAATTCAATTAAGCGTTCAGGGCAATGATAATACAGGAAAAAAACCACAAAATCTAGTTAAGAAAAAACTTTCTTATTTGTTTTTTTTTCACTGTTACTTTGTAAAACTTTCTTACTTGAGAGTATTGCAGTCTTTTTGCATTTTATACTTAGTTAAGTTAAATAAATTACAATTGTAGTAGTCCCTCTATAAATAAAAATCTCAGCTGCTGGAACTTCATTTATTGTCTATAAACAAATTCTTAATAACCTACAATCTGCAAATATAATAAAGATGAAAAAAATAAGTAGCAGGATGAAGAATACCCTTTTTCTGGGAAGCTACAATTTTATCGAATTGGGGGGTATTAGAAACGAAAATTATAAAATCAATTAAAAACAATAAATCTGGAGGTCTAGAGGGAATCAGACCCGAATTGATCAAATATGGGTCTAAAAAGTTATATAGCAACGAGCCATCATTGAAGATCCACTTCCGAAGGAATGTAACAAAGTATCTATAACCTCCATATTCAAGAAAGGACACAGAAGAAAATGTACCAACTATAGAGGAATAAATGTGACATCAACAGTAGGACGAATATATGGGAAAGTAATTAGAAACAAATTAGAAGAGAATATCAAAGGAAAAATAGGGGAAGACCAAGCAGGATTTACTGCGGGAAAATTGTGCATAGATAACATTTACACAATTAGACAACTTCTGGAAAAGAAGAAGAAGAAAAGAAGAAAATAAAGATACAGCCTCCTACAAGGTTACTCAACATCACCCACTCTCTTCAAAATATATTTGGAACACACCGAAACGATGGAAACACAAATGCCAAGGAATGGGAGTCCCAATAACGAACGACTTCATATACATACTTCGAGCTTTGCGGACGACCAAGTCGTAATTGCGCAAGATGAAGAAGACCTCAGCTTCATGATCAGAAAACTCAGAGGGGAATACAATAAGGCAGGCCTGAAAATAAACTTTAAAAAGCCAGAGTATTTAACAACAAAAGAAGGAAGAAATTGACGACTACTTAACAATAAAAGAGACGAATAAATTTAAGTATTTAGGATGCATAATTTCACAGGACGCCAAAACAGAGGAGAAAATAACAGTCAGAGTAGGACAAGCCAGAGCATGTACTAGACAACTGAAATGGGACAGACAGATTACGAAACAGACAAAGAAGAGATATACAAAACAGCAATCGAAAGCATAATGACGTATGGCTGATGAACAAAAAGATCAGCAATAAAATCAATGCAGCGGAAATGGAATGTTGAAGAAGATGCTGTAGAGTAGTACAAAGAGACAGAGTCCCATACGAAAAAATAAAAAAACAGAATGAAAATAAAGGAAAACACTTTTTGCTATCTGCTTTATTAATTGTTATTACTATAAGGTGGGCTACTATCAGCCAACATAACATAATTCTGTAGTTTCTAAACCTTATGCCCACCTCTAAGTCCTTCAATATCATCTACAGCCTTACTACTCAAACCAATAATTTTTAGGACTAATATGACGTCTTTGAGGTTAGAGTCTACTAGATTTGTGTTAGAATGAGTCGTTGCTGCAGACTAGATTGGTCATAAGACTGACGTGAGTCTGCTCTTGCAATATTTATTTATAATCGAAGAAAGAAACAGAAGAAGAATACTTACAGTACTCCCGTCCATAGTCTAATTAACAGAACTGAGTATTTTCACAGATTTTATTTTTTAAAATCTTTATTACTATTAAATTCCTCTCCTCCATTACATATCAAATTTTTATCTATTTATATCTTCAGGCAGTGACAAATGTCTTCCTCAAAAATAAAGATCATTACTTGTATAGTTCTCATTGAAGCACAGAAAATATTTTGTGTTTCTAAAAGCTTCGTTCTGTGATGGCTACAACAGTATCTTGGAAAATTCTCCTCCACCTTTAACTTTACATTACTTTAAAATCTGGTTATAGTTTTCCTGGTAGGACTCGTGTTTTACGACTTTGCAACTCAATCACCGGAATTAACATGCATTGTTAAAATGCCTTGACAAACGTCCAAAAATAAATATAGACCTGCAGATGCAATCTGCTCATCTAAGCTTTGTATTTAAGACTTTACTGTTAAGCCGACACTTTCTTTTTGTTCGGATAAATGGCTCAAGTCCTAAAAAGTTGTACATGTTGTTAATGTTAATGGCAAAACCCTTTTACACAAACTTTATGATGCTTCAGTAGTTAGAATAAACATTTCAGCAGCTGTTTTTGTACATGGAGAACAAAGCGTACAAATACTTCAGGATACATTTTAGCTGGTACCTTTAATACAATTCTGCTTATCGGCAGAGGTTATTGGGCTATTGGCGAAAATAATATATCAATAGAGATGGCGCTATATTTTGTTAATATGGTGGAAAAAAGGGTGAACTGTAAGATTTTCAGATTTAACGATCTCGTAACTCTCTGACTGTTTTTGACAACGTCTGCTGGGAGACGGTGTGCAAAGAGCTAAGATGTTTGTGATTAGTATTCGAACAGTGCTTAGAACTTACGCAGTGTGATAATCTTGATCGTGTATACCCTTGGGAAGTTTAGATAGATGTCAGAGTTCAAGATGACTGGTTTGTCATTGAGGAATGCTATGGAGTGTGAACTCTGGGAATAGTTTCAAGTAAGTATTGGAAATGGGAAAAAAGAACTGATAGAGCACGAAACATTGCGGGAGACAGTATAAGCTATTATAAAGAGACGATTAGGACAAAAGAAATAAAATGAGAGAGTATGAAGAAATTGGATTCAAAAGTACTCTACAAGCAATAGTACGTGATAATCTGGATGTAATTGGACAGACAGCAGTTGCATTTATGGTGGCTCAAATCAAAAAAATAGGAAGATATTGGAAATAACAATAATAATAAAACCGACATGAAGTTAAAGAGTATCGATATAAAAAATGGAAGTTTAGCAAGCAGAAGGAACGTAGGGAAGGAAGCAAGTAGAAAGATAATGTTAAAGGGGACAAGAGATTGGAAGACAGCAGGATAGAGGATTGAACGTATTAGGACAAAAAATATCTAATTAAATACAAATGGAAAGAGTGGCAAAACATGCAGTAATTTCCAAAGTAAATGATTTAGAGAACTCTCAAATAAATGGCAAGAAAGGAATTGGAAAGTCAACTACAATTCAAACTGGAAGGCTCATCACTCAGAATCATTACGCAAATCAAAAGCATATAATTTTGAAAATTTTCGCTGTTAATGGGAATAAACTTGTATGAAGTGCTATAAGTAATATAATAGTATATATTCTGGCACTGCAGGCCTAGTAGTCCCATGGCTTTGTTCACCACTTTCTTCCACTCCTTGCTTTAGCTTTTTCTTCCCAGTTTGGAACCTTGTATTGTCTAACATCCTTAATAATTTTATTTTTCCATTTAGTTTTTGGTCTGCCTCTTCTCTTTCTTCCTCCTATACTGCTCTCTAATATTCTTCTTGGTACTGTATTTTTCTGCATTCTCTTGGCATCTCCCAGCCATTTCAGTCGTGGTCCTTTCACTACTCCCACAATATCTGTCTCCCTGTACAGTTCCATCAGCCCCATATTACTTCTGTTCTCTCAACCATCCTGAGTCATTCTACCGCCACATATTTTCTTGAGTATCTTTCTTTCCCACTCCTTGAGTATCTTTTGTTCCATTTGTCTCAATGTTCATGCCTCACTTGCAAATATCACCACTGATCGTAATACACTCTCATAAATCCTCATTTTAAGATTTCTTGGTATACCCTTACTATTTATAAGCTATTTGAGAGCATGCACACTTCTATTATCCACCATCAATCTACGTTGTATTTCTCTTTTTATCTCTGGTTTTCTATAGATTTCTGTACCTAGACAAATAAGCTGCTTTATTTCTTCAAAACTATAGGTTTTTCCCTTCTCTGCAGTTAATCTTAGTAATCCTATATTCTCCGACTCTGTCCGTCTACGAGATGTATTTGGTCTTTTTTCGTTAATTTGTATTTTGCTTTTTTTTCTAATTCTCGGATGACCTCTTGCAATTCTCTTTTACTTTTCGCTACAATTGCCAGATCATCAGCAAATGCCAATATCTGGTATCGGTTATGGTATAGTAATTTCGATCTGTTAAGCTTGGCCCTCCTTGTCGCACTCTCTAATGTACAGCGAAATAATTTTAATCCTTCTTGAAGCTCAAATTCTTCCGTTATTTTACTTTCAACACTTACTCTGCTGATCGTTCTGTTTGATTAAATCTTACCATACTTATAAGTTCTTTCTTCACTGCCAGTGCTGCCAGCACTTTATAAAGTTCTCTCCTCTTTACCCTGTAGTACACTTGTTTGAAATCCACACATACTATGTAAGTTTCTTTGATATGCTCATAACTTTCCACCTGAATCTCTCTTAACGTATGTATTTAATCTATTACGGACCTGCCTGTTCTGGATCCACCTCGGGATCCACGTTGGTAGTCTACTATGTTTTCTTCTATAGCTTTTATTATTTTATTTTCTATTCCTCTATAGTTTGTACAGTCAGTTTTGTCCCCTTTCTTGTGGATTGGAAATAATATTTTTTATTCTAGCTTTGTGGCATTTCTTCCAGTCTTTTGACTATCTGGTCATTCCTCGGATCTTCATTACTTTTCAATCTTTTAATGATTTCTTGTACTTGTGTCCGCATCAACTTGATTCGTACTTCTTTTTCTATTTAATCCTATTTGCAATCTCTTCACACATGATCTGTACCTTGATACCAATATCTCACCTCTTTGTTTCTGCAGTTTTCTTCCTTCTTCTCAATTAACCTTTTGTTATATAATCTTTTTTTCTCCTGTAACCGTTCTTTACACTTTTTTCTCTGTTCTTTGTATTCTTGCCTTGCTTCTTCTGTCTCTACTTTAATGTTCTTTTCATTTCCACTTCAACTTCTCAATCCTTGTCGTACAAATCCCATTTTTCTTATTCACCATACTTATATCTTCTTTTGTAGCGTTTTTCATTTCATTCTTACTCCATTCCCATTCATGTTCAACGTTGGCATTGTATTTTACACTCTTCATGTTTCTATTTAATGGTTTTTTATATTCTTTTTCGTCTTCTTCATTCAATAATCTGTTTGCTCTGTGATTCTTATTTTTCTTCTTTCTCTCATTTCTTATTGACGGTATTTCTTGTTTTATTTGTTTGTTTATTCCTGCCAAAAAGTAGTCAGAGTCAGCGTCTATTCCCCTATAGCTTCATTTTTTCTGTTATAGTATTGAACGTGATTATCATTTTTTTAAATTCTTTGTGTACAGTGAACCCCGTACCTAGCATTATTATTTCTCCAATTTCTATTATTTCATTTCTCTTTCGTTTGGTTTCCTGTAGTGCTACTATATCTAAATTGTATCTTATTATTTCTCGTATCAGACTATCCTATTTCATTCGTATGTTCCAATCCCTGTCTTTAATTTATTTTCGTTATTTTTCTCCTCTGCATATAATTTAGCTTGAACTAATGAAGACCTTAAATTAATTTTGATTGATGTGAATTAAGGATATGGTAAACAAGAGATTCGTATGGCAAACTAAAAGCATTCTAAAGAACATTAGATTTGGGATCAATTAATCTAGACTTAGCTAACGTGAAGGAGGTGGAACGAAAAATGCTATACCTTGCTGTTTTAGGTACATATTGGTTAGGTTCATATGGGAAAGTACTATCCAGATCCAGAAGTACTAAACCAAGTTTGATGGTATGGACATTGATTGTTCAAGTTCTCTTAAGAAAATTGGGAAGAGCCCACTCTAGAATTAATTCGGAGATTTGAAGAAGTACGTTTGAATTTTAGTTTTTAAAGCATCACATAAAGCTAACGAGCTGGGTATTCAGAACTTAATATTATCAGTAAACAGAAAGTTAGGACTCAAATGGAATTCACTGTTGGGGAGCATAAGTTACAAGGACAGAGAGGGCTTACCTTCCTATCTATGTTTTGGGTAAGTTGAGTTCGGAAGGTATTTTCGCGCCGGTGGTTTTGTTGGAGTTACTACTATCCCTAACTGTGTTGATCCTTCTTCCTTCTCTTCTAATATCTCCGCTAGGCCTTATGGCGAGTGGGTCGTCTCTTTTTGTGGACATTACATGTCATGATTCTGACGACGTGCTTCACTGTTGTTGCAACAGTGTTGTTCGCCTTAGTATTAGTGTCTTAATTTTTAATAGTGACCGCAACGATCGCGATCGTGTTTTCTTGTTGGAGTATCGTAAGCGTAACATAGTAAGTAAAGAATATTGAAAAATGTTTTATAACTTTTTCGCTGTTTATAATAATCGTGAAGATAACAAAGTATGCAGAGTGTGCGAATTGATAAGAACAAATAAATGTTTTGAAAAGTATTATGTAAATAAATATCTGATACGACCTTTTTATTTAGTTCGATTACCTTCTTCGAGTTGCTTTACTTTCCGCCGATTATTCTTACTTCTTTAATATTTTATAAGTACGACTGTATATTAGGTATCATAATGTACTTCCATTTATCTGTTTCATCTAAGTGTGATTTACAGAGCCACCACTTTATCATCCGTGGGGTGCTCCGCCAACCATTATTACACCGCTATGCAGTTTAGAATGCGATATGGAATTAAATAGCATTTCTTCTCCCTAAATCTCCCTAAATCTCCCAGAATCTTTTCTTTTCCATTTGGAATCACTGTTTTTCTAGCTTTTTGTTGATTAAGTCATTGTTAAGTGGAATCTATGTAAATGCGATTTATTCTTTTATAAACGACAGGTCTTACCTTGGAAGACTGAAAAGAAAATCCGTTTGATATAAACGGGTGGGATTTTCGCGAAATGAGATAAATAATCATTTCTTGAAACTAGTAATTTGTTTCAATTAATTATAAAGATAATAAGATTGTCGTCTGTTTCTGTTAACTAATCTGGTTTCCGCCATTCTGAAATTCTCTTTTGTATAATATCATTATAGATACAGAAGGTGTGTTTCTACAATTTCTTGAGCTATGAATATTGTATAAAGGATAATATTATTTATAATGCAGACTTCCATCTTGGAGGTAAGCTAACTGTACTAATTAGAATTTCTCTAAACTCAATTTTTTGTCGTTATGAACTTTCTCTGAAAAATCGAAACTAAGTACTATAATATTTGATAGTGTCTTATTCAAAAACTACCTTTATTCACATTTAATAATTTTGAATTTTTATTTTTATAATACATACGTGAACAGAACTACATTAATTAGAAGGGGTTTACTTGTAATTAATTATTTTGAATTTGTTCCTCTTGTATTCGATTTACTTGTAATTATCTGAAATGTATTTGATTAATTATTTAGAACTCCATTAATTAAGATTGATTTAGTCACAATTAATATAGTGCTGTCGGGGTATAACAAATTTATTTTATTGCTATAAACCTATACGGATTGTATACATCTACAAAAAGGTTAATTGGTCTAAATTTGTTATACCAAATGCGGTCTATTATTTCTGAATAATTGCAGGAAAATTCTCTGCATATTAAAGTTTATCCTTCAGATTTGATTACTTTAATAATAGTAATCTTTATACCTAATACTTACCATTAGTTAATGTAACTACTCCAGGTGATTATTTCAACACTTTTTATGTGTCCGCAAGTTTTTGTATCATTTTGATATCTTTCTACCTTAAAAATATATAAAAATGCTGCAATATTAATAGCAAAAACTCGAAATGTGCCTTTTAATAAGATAAATAAATTGCAAACATCTGGACATCAGATATGCATATTCAAAAGTCCTGTCAACCCTTACATAACCACGTAATATACAGGGTGGTCAACGTATGTCCCGTTTCAATTATTAACGTAAATCTTTTGCTTGTATAAAGCAATTTCATTTCTTATTTACAACAACATTTGATTGTTGGCATGGTTTAGATGTGTAGTATTCGCAGGTTTACTATTGTAAACATTTTCATCAAGGAAATGTAAATGTTTGTCATAACAAACAGTTCGAACAAAAGCCAACATTTAAAAGTGCAATTCGGAAACAAAACATAAAGTCGGTGACCTTTGGCAGTTTATCTTAATACCTTCAAAACCGCCGCTACCGTGCAATTATCTAATAGTGCGGGTGGGTACAGAATGGCGGGCCACCATTTTTAGCATCCGATCGTTGTTCGTCAGGTACCGGCGCCGATCGTAAAGCGTCCATGAGTTGCGCGTACGGCGAAGAGTCGGCAGCTTTGTTGGGTCTGTAGCGAGGGTGTTGAGAGCGGGGTTTCTGAAAGATGCTGCAAGAATCTGTTTACTGACCAGTGGTCTCTAAGCAGTGGACGTACGGAGTGTTTTTAACCCCGACACTATAATGTCAGTGTGTGCGAGAGTTTGATATATGACTGAAAGTATTGGTTATCAACTGAACATTATTTCGTGTGAGGATAATAGTGTTAACTTCGCCCTTAATAATAAATAATTTTTAATATTAGAGTAAGTACCACTATCAAAGTGCACGTGTGTGATGGTTGATGTTTTTATTGAAGTATGAATTTTTTGGTTATCTTAGATTTGTCAAAATGTATGAAGTATAAGGGGCGCAACGCTGCATTCGCGTTCTGTAGGATAATGGTATTGATTTTACGGCGGTGCTAGGGGCTAACATGACCGCGCGGGTCGTGCGTGCTCCGCTGTCTAGGGCCTTCCCCTCGCGCCGGCCCGAAATAGTCGCACGCACATGCCGGCCAAAATTCATTGTTGACAACCCTCTAGTTATTTTGATACAATAAAAATTATTCAGTCTATGGTGAATTTGCAGAGTTATAGTTGTACCGCTCCCGTGTACAGCTTCTATGGTAATTTCATGTTATGAAGTGTTCTGCATTTCCTCTTTGGCCGGAAGTGTTTCGGAAATCTAGTTAATGTCGGTTTTATCTATTTAATTAAATTGTTTATTTTGGTGTACTATTAAAATATAAACAATATTGGTGTAGTAATTGTAACCTTGGAGTAATCATTTGTTTATTATCACAGAGTGCAGTGTAATAATAACAAACAGTTCTTAAAATCTAGTTATCTAATCAAAAGAATTTGTGTGCAAGAAAGGTAAAAAATTTATGCTGTATTAGCTTAATCGATAAAAGCCATTTAAAAAATAAACAAGTTGGATGTGAAAGGATTTTATATGTGTGAATAGTAAGGATTTAGGTCAAAATTGTGCAAATTTGTCGTTCGAGAAAAATCCCCTGTTAAATCCGTTTAATGAAACTGAAATTTTCGACACACTTACGATGTTTACTAGTAATTACTGGATGAATATTCAAGTTTTGAAAATTTCTGATTTTGCGAGATTTATATTTTATTTATTTAGTAACTCGAACTTTTAATTAACTGACGAGGTAAAAACGGCTTCTAGAAATCAAATCGCGGTTTACATAAATTTCTCCTCTTTAAAATTTGTTATTTGCACTGTAAACAAAACGGTAGTTGTAACGCTTAGGGGCTTTTACTGAACATGCTAATATAATTTCGTACAGTTACCTACTTAATAAATAAATTCAATTCTGGCTTAATTTGAAGTGGCAGGGTATTAGTGTAAACTATGCATGTATTGCAATTTGTCTAAATTTTCTTTTTCGATGCTAAAAATTGAGCCGAACGAATATGTAATAATATCAAAATTTGGTAAAAAATATGGTTTGGGAGTAATCTCGATTTCTGTTTCCAATCGATAGGGTTGGGCAAAATGCACCTGGTGCTTATGACAAATGTTTTAGGCCTTCCTGATTCAATAATCTCTTTCTTATAGAACATTAGGCATAAAATCACTTGACTCTATTTGTGTGTAACCATAAATTTACAAAACGACAAGATATGTACTCTAGCTAGCAATTTATTTCTTTTGAAACTGATTTAAATTCTAGCAAAATAACCCTACAGAAAATTTAAAATATTGCCTTAGCTGTAGGTTTCTCGTAAAGAACGGTGGAAATTGTTTGAGGCAAAATGAAAAAAGACAGTAAGGGAATGCTGCAGATGTTTTCTTTAGTTTTTCTAGGCTCAATCTACTAGTCTTTATTTTATTTCTCTTTTAGCCTTCTGTACCAGTGTATCAAGTCATTTTTGTTTTAGTTATTTTATCATGCGATTGAACGAGACAGATTTTACGTTTAGATTTATGTTGGGAAACATCCAGATAAATGTTTAAAATGAGTTACTTTAGGTCCTATCTGCCGCTTTTGATAAATCGTTGGAAGATGTCTCGGGATTTAAAGATTTATAGGTTATGTTTATTAGGTGTTATTTGGTTTTAGTTTGTAATTGCTTGCGATTAATAGGTATATATCAGAAATGTTCTTATTGCTATTATTCTGTATTATTTTCAATTACAGTTTTCTGTTTATTTTAAATTATTTTGGGCTGGGAGAGATTAGGCTTAGAAAAAAGATTTTTTTAAGTTGTTGATGTTGTAGGTAGTAGATACCAAATTAATTTTTTACTACATTTTGAATAAGATGAACTTCAGACTATTTTAGAATTTCTAGACTTTTCTAATACCTATCAGAAATAATAACAGAGGACGAAAAGTTTTATTTTTTGGAATTCTTTCTAAATACCAACCAAGGTTTTTGTAAACATTCTACAAGATTTTTTTGTACTATAATACAGTAGCTTGTTCAGCATGGTGATAGATAGGAAAGGCAAATAAAAATTGGAAGGCAAAAGAATATTTTTTCGAGTTTTTTAAATTTCAACTTACCTATTTAGCACACATTAATTAATTCATTTTATCTAACAGTGCAGTTTTAAGGTCATTTTTATTTATTTATAGTTATCCGTCCAATAATTATTGCTGTAAGCAGCTAACAAGGTGATCAAAAACGAAGTCTTTCTAGTAAAATCGTCCAGTCTAGACTATTAACCATTATTGAGTTGGAAAGGTCGTTAAGAAACAATCCTTCATTCTCGTTCTCATTCTCACCCAAATTTAGCCAAATGTATTGATCGAAACAACTATGGATTTTAGTATTATAGGGAAATAAAGAAAGATTCAAATCATTTTTGACATCATCCAGCATTTACTACATATAACAGCTGAAGTGTTTCCTCCTCTTTTCCGAAATCTTGAACTATTAAATATTTGTACATCGGCTTTAGGATTCTTCTATTTATAGTATGAAAAGGTTCTGAATAGTTTTGTTTGTAAGGCACACTAAATGAATGGGTTATATTAGTTCTATGGTGCACACTGCAGAGGCATTTGACCAAATCGTGGTCTTTTCTAGTTTCATGTAAACCAAAATAGTAGCTATAAGAATTTTTATTAGAGCGTTGGCCAAATAATTTTTCCCATGCTCTCAAATCTATCAGACCAATATTTTGATAGAGGAAACAATTCTGTAAATCATCAGTACCTAAATGAAATTCTTGCTATTTACTAAAAAGGTAAAAATGTTTATGTATTTCAAAATCTGTACACTAAATAGAGATGGCTTTCAGGCAATCTATTGATTGGTTATTAGTTTATTGTCAGGTATACCATATTTGAGAAAGGGGTAATAGTGTCGAGGTGGGACTTTGTTTATTAGTTATGCTAGGGAAGCGGTTTTCAAGAGATCGCTTTTTGTTCTTATTTTGTATTTTGTTTACATCTCTTTAAGGGAAAAGGTGGTATCAAGATGGGACTTTGATTGTCAACAAGCGATCCGGGAGCCACCGATCGTCTTTTGTACTTTTAGCAAACTTCTTGTATCTAGACTTTATTTAGTAGCAACAGGCGGCCATACCAATATCTACTTTAAAATAACCAGACTGAGTTAATGTACCGGCGCAAGGATAGCTTAGAGTTACCGCATAGAAGCACAATATTTTTAAAAATAGACAATTAATAGTAATAATAATAGACTTAGTTAAAGCTCGTTAGAGAAGTTCTGGCAATTGTGGTTATTGGAATATGGAATGATTACATTATTCATGTTGCCTAAAATTTCATTGAATGTGAGTAACTGCTATGATTGGTCAATGACAGTAATATAATTTTCAGCAACAAAGGCAGACGCCGGAATAATACGAATAATACCAATAATACTACTAATTCAGCGGACAATGCCCTGATTTCAAAATAATGCACAAGCAATTCTAGTATTGCCAAGACTGTGCATGCCAAGATTTTTACCTCTCTTTCTGTTACTGAATCTACTTTAATAATGATGCTCACTTATTGGAATATTAATTTGTTTTATTGGCCAATGCTCTCCTTAGGCATTTGGCCTCGGATTCCTAATAGTTTGGTCACCATAAGAATTTTGGAGATTTCTAGGTTTCATCAGGGGTTTTAATATTAGTTCTTTTTGCATTAGCTACACATTTTCATGTTTTCTACATCTTGTAAATTTGCATGCGCGCGGTTCTCTTGTCTCCTCTTCAAACATTACGTGTCTGTTTTTT
>VTPC01090851.1:130418-206704 GCA_011009095.1 Ignelater luminosus | reverse complement strand
AAAAAAAAATGATTAGAAATATTGCGTTATGTTCTTTTCCACGAAAATTACTATATTGCTGTTGTAGGAAATTTTACCATTAGTTTTGTACTTGCCTTTATTGTAATAGTACATTCTAGTTCAAAAGTAATTATTATGGTTTACCTTGCTGCATTGTTTAGATCCGCTAAAATGCATTCCTGTTAATGGCCAAACTGTAATAATCTTGGTTAATTTGAACCGTTCATTTCTTCAAAAGACTAAGTATTTCGAAGTACTCATTTACTTCAATATTACTACACACTTTCAAGTTAGATACAGATGAAGTTATGAAATTAAATGACCTCATCTTCACTATATTCAAAATAAGAATTTGGGAGACAGCTCTGGAAACACCTTCTTTCTCTTTATTGGACTTTGTAAATACCAATGAGTGTAATGTAAGCTTCAACCAAAAGCTCAGACGGCATCGGTAGTAAGAACAAGTTTAAAAATACAACAAAAATCAACAGGTATTAGCTAAATAGAAGATTTTCAAGAAATGTGCAATAAAATAATGTAATAAAAAGATGGACATTTAGACAAGGTTTTGAAAAGAAATATATTAGTTTACTTGGTCTATTTCTTATTTCTCTAAGTCATTCCATTGAAGCACCTAAAACTGATCCACACAATACAGTTCAGTTATTTAATGGATGTGTATAGTCAATTCATAAAGCAGTGTCGGTTGCACACTGATTTATGCTTTAGTGTTTAATATTCGATTTGGTGAGAAATTTTATATTCTATATATAAATCGTCATGAATTTAGACACTACCTTACGACATTGCTTAATGGATGTATATTAGTGTCTGTAGGATTTTTTGCGGCAAAGGCTCCAAACAATTTAGGCGCATTTGCACAAGTTGACATATAATTAAGGTTTTCCGAGCCAAAGATTGTGATTTGACGTTGTCGTCCTCCCCCATAATGATAATTTAACAAATTACGCTATGGCGTTCCATAAGATAAACAAGAGGAAGCACTCGTCCTTTAAAATTTGTAATTGTAATATCTTTTTTTTTTAAATTATATGAAACAGTCATAGATGATTCAATACTTAATCTGAGCAAGTATTCTTTACTTTTTTAATAAAATTTGTCAGAATTTGTACGTTTATTGCACATAATTCGTCGGCATCTTCGTATTTATTGCACATTCTATAACTCTATTAGTGAAGACAAGAATTATTGCAAGTCTTATCTGTTCCATGTCTGCCATCCCATTTCTCATCCATATATACTATTTTAGTCAGTTATTTAGAACCAAATCAAATTAGAATGAATTTAATAAACTCCATTAAAACAAATTTTATTAAAAAATTAAAGAAGATATCCATTTATTTGTGAAAGTTACAAATCCATCAACGAGCTTGTTTTGAATTCTTTTTTCAAGCAAGCATTACCTAAATTTATGACGTATATAATATTTCACAGAAAAGCTTCTTTACGGTATTACAATCTTTTGAAACGTCCATGTCCATATCTTTCATACAGTGGATTCTTTTATTGTAGAATTCAGAGTAGGCAATGACTTACAATTTTTATAACAGTGTATATGACTTCGATGCTGTTTTCATTAAAAAATTTACGAGGTCATCACATTGCATATTTTCTGTACACTGTAAAAATGAACTCAAACCACAGCCTACTCAGAATTCTATTTAAAGAAATGCAATGGAAATATCAGCAAATACAATTTGAAAGAAAAGGTCTATTGTAGACTATGTGGTTTTGTATTTGTATTTCTACGTGTATTTGCATCTTGAGTATTGGTTTTCTAAATTTGCTTATCAGAACTAAGTAGTTAAAATGCTTCTTTTACTAAGTCAGATGAAAAGGTTATTTTCTATTTATCCAGCGAGGCACCTGACGCAGAAGCCTTGGATGCCGCGACTTTTGGGAGCGCCGCATTGTTGCAAATATAAATTCTCCGGAGGAAGATCGAGTGACCACCTCGTGCCTAGTTAAAGGCTATATGGGCACTTCCTCCGTCTTGTTAGGAGTCCTCATGTTTGATTCAGGGCGCTTACATAAAATAGGCTTTGGGACGCTTAAACGGTTAAGATGGTTCTGGTTATTTATAGTTTAATTATTCAATACTTTTTTTTAAATTTTGTCACCCTTCCTTAACAAGATTTCTGCAGACGTCCATAAATCACACATATACCTTCAAACTTTCTACTTATGTATTATCTTTTTTTCCTGTATCAGTGTTTAGTTGCCTGATTATAACACTTAGTTTCTAAGCCAGCATCTTCTGAAAATAATGACGATCTAGAACATTAAGACCTGTAGAAGAATCCGAGGACGTCAAGATGGTGTATGTGAATGAAGGGTATTAAGTTAGACATCCCCTTTTCCAACCAAGTGATTTTGCATCATTATTGATTTTATATCAGAATTGGCTGTTGTATCACATAAGTTATTGTTTTATCAGGTAACTAAATCCTTGCAAATCCATTGTTCGGTAAAGTTATTTTCAATCAAAATCCAAGAATCTCGGTCAACCAAACTTTTCTCTTTTTGTTAATTTTAATTTGAACAATTTTGCAATATTGTTACGTGTAGAAAAGGTTTAGTGATCCTCAGAAATGACGTAGCATAAAATAATAACGGTATGCCTTATGAAACCACTTGGTCTGTTTTTCGGAAATTGGGTCGAGGTCGTAAAGAAAGCTTACGGTAGAAAACGATAACGAAAGGGGTTTAGATTAAAACGGCGCCAGTCTTAGTAAACTTTAACCTGTATAAATGACTAGCTGATCCTAAGACTGATCAACTGCTCTGGTCTACGGTATCGGAAAGAAGGGTTCTCCTGCGACACAAACGAAAAAAATGATTAATGGTTATGTACAGATAATGTGCGTTTCAGACCTGAAGGGTCGATGGTTTACTAACCTATATTTTAAATAATGCGAGACTAAGATACGTGAGCTCCTTACTTTAGTTAAATTCAAGTAACAAATACTGCATGTTAATCGATACACTAATTTATAAACAATAATGTGATGCAATCTAAAGATATTACAATGATAACGAATAAACACAATTATTCGTTTTCTGTTAGTCATGAATGAAAGATAAACTGTTAAACGTAAACAAACGATAAACAAATAGTTGCTCCGTTACTAAATGTTGTTCAACGGGCTCAATAATATCATTAAAGTATAATATCTAACCGCCAGATTTTCTTAATTTAAGCGACGGCAAAATATCTTCTTATATTTTACGTTAAATAAATAATAGCAACCTCTTGCGAGGTGCATAATTACATCGCAGCTTACTTGTATTGCGAAACCCACAAATTGTTCTTATCAAGCACGTTGACAAATGTCCGATAGCGTAGAAAATATATTTATAAGATAAAATAAACTTACAGCTAATAGTGAATCCCAATACGGAAGTATTAATTCACATACGTTTGGCGATAATTACATAAACACGTAATTGGTTCTAAACAGTAGCACAAAAACCTTTATAATAGCTTTTACACTCACTACACTAAGATACAGCTGCTGTGGTAATTCCGCTGCGCACTGAAGCGACACAACACCAAAACTGGGCCAAACAGCAACCGACTGGGGGATTCCCAAAGATATGTACAGGTATTTACGGATATGCTTGACGGAACGATACGGAAAATTCTTTTACGATAATAATAGTTACGATAACACCTTCTGGAGATTGGATAATCCAGTTACAAAACTGTAATATTAAATAGGTGACGAAACACTAACGATATTTCTTCCTGAAACCGAGATAAAACCTTATATTCGATGCTTTGAAGACGCGACACTCTTGCACCTCGAAAAACTGTGTTCGGTGTAGGTTAAATATATAATCACGATAGCTTAATCTAAAACCAATAGATATTGCGATTTCTAAAATTTCCAAGGAGAAGATCTCCAGGTATAATAATGGAAGGAACGCAAGGCGTTCTTGACGAGAGCTCAAAAAAGACTTTTTTCTCAAATTCCCAAACGAGAAGAGCCGTTAAACAGGGCCAACTTGTCGTGTGGTTTTCCCCTCGATAACATCATTCGCCCTGATGACGACATTATTGCGTTGATTGGTACACGCAAAAAATGGGGAAAGTTACTCATTCCTAAGAATTTCAACTGGAGTGACTGTGCAAAGCTTAAATTTAGTGTCAAGAAGCTTAATTTATGTGTCTACTGCCTGGATTTTAACAATAAAATTCTCGAAATAAGGAAAACTGAAATAGAAAAATAGAGATATATTTAATTTTTAAAATATTCGAACTTTGTTTAATAGCAGCAGAGGAAGCGAGAAAAGAAAAAATATTTTACTTCTTGACTTTACTAGGGGTGAATAACATTTATCAAAGAAGCGAAAATTAAATATTTACAGAGATATAAAATGCATCTTACAAATTTGAAACGAAATAATTTTATGCACAATATTATAAGAGATATTAAATGAAATTTTGCATAATACTAACCAGGACGATAATTATTAAATAATCTTAACAATATTTGTTGCTTATTTCTTGTTATATTAGGTGAAATGGAAATATCCTTTTAGTACATACCGTTTCTATGTCCTCTAAAGTCTCTAGTTCAACCAATAAGCTGAGTATCTCAAGAAAAATGCAGGGATATTTGCACAGCATTCTGAATATACGTTATCCTACATTATTCGTCTTTAGAAATAATAAAAATCAAAAGCAAAATTTTTTGATAGTTTAACAACGGCAATTTTGAGTGTTGACTTAACCGTATAAATGGAAATTAGTTTCACTCTTTATCAGAATATATTAATGGCATCCTCGTCCACAATCTTCAAATCGTTTTCACTACATGTTCTCATGCCTTCATTTCTGAGTCTGATTCCTTGATTGTTGATAGCAGGACGTTATCAGACTGAAGTGTGTCTTTTTCACTTTCCACAATTTCACCATTCATATTTCGTCTAAAATGTAGCATGTAAACGAATCATGCACCACTGTAGACTTAAAACAACACATAACTGATAAAATTTGAACCCATTGAAGTCGCTTTCTTGCGGTTAGTAATTCAGAATTTTTGAATCCGATTGTAGGAATGTATTCGCTATCGAGTAAACCTCTTGGTAAATGTTATTTTCTAAAGGCGATAAAATAATTATAAATTGCAATATACAAATTGCATTCGTGCCCTCTCATGGTTTAAATTTATTTTTTAATATTTATTTGCATTATAAGACCGATACGTGAGTTGTTTTTCTTCCGATTTTGACGAATTGTCTACTAATAAAAGTTTTAAAATTTAGATCAAAACAGTACTCAATAAATTAGTTGTGCTGCTTTCAGTAAGAAAGCAATTTCGTTATAGTGATATAACATAAGGTTCAATTTTGAAAAGGTTTTGGAAATCGTAGTTGCAATTCTGCTTAAGTTAAACACATATATGACGAATAAATCTCGCATTACCTCTTAAAACATAATAAATGCAGTATAGTCTCATCAATAGTTTTTTTTATTTTAAAACTTTTATGAAATAGTATATGTTATATAACAGGTGACGCCCATATTAAAATTAATTGTATTTCACTTATAATGTTTACACGTTTTTTCCATCGTGCTACATGGTAGCACAAAGTTTTCAATTTATTTTAATTAGAACTAATTTATTTTTTGCTGAAAATGTTTACAAAATAAATTTTAATTTGGTAAAGTAAAAACAAACAAAACACGTTATTAAATAATGCCATTTACAGAGTTAACAAAGTTAAATCCCGGAATTACCGATAAACATGTTAATTGTATAATCCCTAAATTAATCTCTCTTTTACCGCTGCTACGCCACGATTATCAAAAAAGGATTATCTTCATATTATTTTGCCCTTAGTCGTAATTTCATTTTCGTTATTGTAATTTGAATGTGACAAATAGCAAAAGTTTTCAGAAATCAATTAAATGATTTAAAGGGTTTGTTCATGCAAGGTCGAGACTTTTGATCACGAAACCGCTCTGTTCACGCCTATTTTATGGGAATTAATAAATATGTAAAAGAAAAATTATTGTGGAAAATGGAATGTTATTTTTTTTCAATTTGCGCATTAACCTTGAAACTTCTCAACTTTAGATAGAAAATAATATCAAAATCTATCTATTTCTTAAAACCATATAGAACATCGATACAAATTTCCTGTTTTTCAGATATTGAAAAAAAGGTCGTTACCTACCCTAAAAAAACAGCTAAATTTTCGACAGAAACCCAAACTTCATTGCGATTTCAGCGAAGGTCTATATTTATCGACGCTGTAAGGCATTCCGACCGTACAAAATTTACGGCAGAACTTGAGTTGACTAAATCCCCAGACAGAAATTGCCATTGCTGATATAGTTTATATTGCTCTAAAGGAAAACAATAAAGCGAAAACATAAAAATACTTAACATTTACCTAATCTAATAAAAAATTAGTTATGGCTTATATTTGTCCAACAGCTTTTATTTGCATAAACAAAGAGAAAAATAGAAAATGAAAATAAAACAAAGTTAATTAGGAGTATGATTGTAATCAACAAAAAAGTTTGCTGTACAACTTTTTATTATATTGCCAATTTTAATTAAATCTGAGAAAAAATAGAAAATGCACAGAACTGAACGTTTTATAGAACTTCACATTTTGTTTCAGATTACTTAGTTCAACTTACAAAGTGAGAAGACTTCCTCGGAGGTTTCCCGAAGTTTTTAGGATACATTTAATCGGAAATAAGGTAAGCAGTTTTGAGATACAAGAAAATCCTGTTACATTCTTAAACATGTAGGTGTAGCATTCGAAAAAGTAGAAAGTTTGCAAGATGCTTTTCATGTAAATTAGAATGCAGGATATTATAATGTGAAGCATGAGAGTCGATGAACTGTATTACCATCTGAATTTCTTGCCCGTAATATCAGAGAATATTGGTGATGTCATATCATTCACTTAATGTTATTATGTTTAGTTAATCCAATCGTTCTGACGTAAACTTCTGATCATCTCTAGCAATTCACCAGATATACTGTTCTGTGTAATGGTATACAAACAAACAATTTGATTAAGTTGCCTTTAATGTTAATTTACTGTAGAATTATGCTATTCACTACCTTTTTAGTCTTACATTTTCCATTTATAAACACCACTATCATGTTGGATAGTTTAATTTTAGTTTTAATTATAAATTATTTGCACATGGCATCAATTATTGTTTTAAGGGATTTTCCCAACGATCAGAAATTCTAAAGAAACCTAGCCCTTAAATTATGCAGGCTATCATACTAGAGAACAGTGTCTTTGAAATAGAATTTTAGAATAATTCAATCAAAATAACCGTATCTACAATTTCAGGGAAGCAAAATAAAAACAATTTTTCACTTTAACAAATACTACTAGGTGATAATAGTTATCCTGAGGACAGAAGTGAAGCAATTACAGATTCAAATAACCGCTATACACAAACAACTGTTGTGAAGAGAGAAATTTGAGATGGTTGCCTATGAAATAGGCGCATCCCAATTGAAAGCCGTACAGAGATGTCTACAAAACTTTCTTGCAAAAAACTTGATTTGAGACAAAGACATTCTTGGCTGTTCATTAGAGAACTGCAGAGAAGCATAGGTGTATAAATAGTTCACTGAGCACTAAAATTTGACAAAACTTAGATAATAACATTTTGATTAAAGAAAGACATGTCTGCCAGTATGCCTCTGCGACATTAATTAGTGGCGGCTAGTAAGAAATGCTAATTCTTAATGTCAATTTACCTTATAACCTTTAAGAATAACTTTGGCAGGAAATGTTTCTGGAAGATGAGTAGATTTCATAAAAGAATGTCTACCAAATGGCCGTCGAAGCGAAGGGGGTGGCAAATAAGTTCGAAAAATAAGAAAATTGGGCCCAATTTACGTCATGTCTTTTAAAAATAAAGTTTGCGCCAAGTAAAAGAGCGATTAAAATGAAACCTTTCAAATAAATAATTGACATATTTTTTGTAATTTAATAGATGAATATTTATATTAACTGACAAATATCGGAATTATATTTTGAGAATACATTAAGCATTGACGTTAAAAAAGTACACATAACAAAATTAAAAAGAGTTGTAATTAAAAAAATAATACATAGTACCTAACTTACACAAATAGGTAATAAATTACAAACAGCACATCAAACAGGCAACTTTAAACAAACCTAATAAAATATTTGACTAGAGCTTGTCAGTTAACAAGTGCACATCAATTTTAATCTACTCTCACGATAAGGATTAACGTTTTTATATCTACAATCAGGCTTAAAATTGGTCAGTATGTACCTGTTTGTTTTTAGGGCTTAATGTTAGTTGTTAAAGCTCGCGGGCTTTAAAGTGCTAACAACTAGCTTTAAAATAAAATAAAAAATCCGTTGCTATGTAAATATGTATTATTTTAGTTGTTTACGGTCGTTACGATAATTAATTATATGTAAAGTTTTAAAATTATGCATAAAAAATTGAAAGAAAAATTTTAGAAATTTCTGTCTATTGTAATTAATTGATTATCTATTGCAATAAACGTGCATAAAATATTGTATGCACTTCTGGCCTAAAATATATTAAAGGCGTCGGTAGTTGTGAGCCTCGGCATTGCCTCGGTTTATAAACTCCCACACTCGGGCTTTAAATATGTATTTTACATAATACGATATACTATTATAATATCAGCATAAAAGCAGGCCTGTAGCTAAAACTACTTTATTGAAAGGGCGTGTTTCTTTACCTGAGGGCTTACAATTTTATGAGATAAGTAAGAAATATCTACATAAGTACATTATTGTACCGCGAGGTCGTATTAAATAATTGGGTTTGATAATGGAAAACTACGAATTACATTAGTAATGTTAATACCTAGTATTTTCTTATTCTCGTGTGGCAGAATTTGATAAACGAATTTCAGACATTCCTTTGCATTGTTGCAAGAAATTTTCCATTTGGCTCATTAAGTACCAATAGGTTGAAAGCAGTATATTATAGTAAATTTCTATCCTAATCTCTTGAAGTCATAAAACTTACCGACCGTGCTACAAATTGACCGAAACTACAAAACTTTATTTTTTTCTATACTAGAAAGAAAAGTAAAATAAAAATAAAAATATTTCAACTTCTGAAATAGCGTACCCTCGGAGATCCCGTCCCAAGCACAGAAGACGCTACTCTTTGTTGCTTTTAATGTCAATTAATAGTAACTAGGTAAACGAGCATTTAGTACAGAATAACAACATTCAGGAGACATTTACAAGTGACCCAGAAAATTACGTGTCAGTTAAGTGTTAGCAAAATGCAAATATTTATTAGCGCAGAGGAAAAAGCATAATTTATAATTTTGGGAGGTTTCCTTCCCAGAACAAGTTAATGACAGTGATGGTTAAGTGAAAACATACTGAATTATCAAAATACTTTTCTGACTGGTTTACATCTTTCTACAACTTAACTTTTACTAAATAGACGTGTAAAAGATAAGCTTTCCATATCTGATAAATTACCTCTACTAAATTGTCCAAATTATAAAGCAGTCTATAGAAAGTTACAGAAAAAGCAAATGCTACATATAATAGTATTATTATGGTAAAACTGCAAAACCTTTACCTTGTATTACTGTTTTTTTAAATATGAAAACTCGAAAACATAAAAGAAAAAAATAATTAAAAAACATAACTGTCTAAAATTCTGGAAAAAAGAATCTGATGATATCACTGTAATTTACAAATAATCGCTTATGTTACGTTACAGATAATTGTAATGAAGAAGTTCGAATGTTACGTAAATGTATAAAATAATTAACATTATTTATTAACACTTTATAAACTGGTTAACAAGTTGTTACAACTGTCGTGGAATCTTAAGATCTAAACTGATTAACTAATGTCTGTAAAATTGGGACAAACTTTTTATTTTACCAGAGCATGTAAGGAGCGAAATTCTATAGTCTTCGTAAATAAAGAGATAGGAATGATGTTCTGAAATTTTGTGTTAGATCATTTAAGAGAAATTGGACAAGAGCAAAATACTTTACCTTTAATGTTTCTTTAAACAAACGTTGGGGTATTACTCAATATTATTTCATTGTCTAGGGCAATATTGTAATAATAATAATAATAATAATTTATTAACGGACATCCATTTACAAACAAATCTTATTAAAACATTAACCAAAATAACTACATATACATAATGTAATGTAGAATAAATATAAATATAAAATATTGCTACATATTTAGTGCATTTCTTAAGGAGCACTTGAATCTGTTACAGGAAATACCAAAAAATTCCAAATCATCATGTGTACATGCTAAGTGACATATTCTACAGTGAGGAGAATTTGCACCATACGCAGTTCGATGGAAAGGAATATTGAAAATTGGTAAATTACGTAAATTGGTATTTTTTATGTTCAAAGAAAAACATTGAAGTATTTGAGAACAATTAACAAATCCATTAAATACTTTAAACAAAAAACATAAATCGTAATAATTGCGGCGCACATGCAATAAAGATAGGCCAAAGTAATGTAAAAGATCACTATAACTGTAACCGTAGTAATCAATTCGGTACTTGTAACATAAAAATTTTACAAATCGTTTCTGTGTTGCTTCCATTCTATTTACTAATGTAATATAATATGGGCACCAAATGGTTGTGCAATACTCCAGAAGTGAACGAACTTGAGACGTATATAGTATAATTAAAATTCTTAAATCTGTGAAATCAGTACACTGACGCACAATAAATCCTAATATTCTATTGGCTCTGCTAAGTAGATTTGTAATATGTTGATCATAACTAACACATGCAGCAATAATAACACCTAAATCCTTAAAGCAAGTAACACTTTCTATTGCTACATTATTAATTTAATAAGTACAAATACCAGGTGATAACTTTTTAGAAAATCGTAAAAATTTGCATTTTGAAATATTTAATTCCAGATGGTTTTCATTACACCACGAAGACAAACAATCCAAATCAGCTTGTAACAAATGATCTGAACCAACAGCATCAGTACGAATGAAAAGTTTTAAATCATCAGCATATAGCAGAAATTTGCTGGAATTGATAGAATAATTTATATCATTAATAAACAAAATAAAAAGAATTGGTCCCAAATTGGATCCTTGCTGTACGCCGGAAGTAACGTTAAACCATTCGGAGGTAGAATTATTAATGACAACTCTTTCTTTTCGCATGTTTAAGTAAGAGTAGATCCACGACAACAAGGGGTTTTGTAAACCTAATTTACTTAATTTGTAGATCAAGCGCTCAATATTGACTCTGTCAAATGCCTTATTAAGATCAGTATAAATACAATTAACGTTATGACCCAATTCTATAGTATGCAGAACATAACTGTTAAATAAGAAAAAATTTGTTAGCGTAGATCTACCCTTAACAAAACCATGCTGTTCATCAACTATAATGTTTTTTACGGATTGAAACAATTTATCCGTAACAATGGCTTCAAAAACTTTTGGAATTGCAGATAGAGTGCTAATTGTACGGTAATTACGAGCATCTAAACGATCTCCCGTTTTAAAAGAAGGAAAAACGTTTGATTTTTTCCAGAAATTATCACAATACCATGTAATTTTTGGTAGGTTATAATCACCTAAAACACAAATGATACTATCAGGATAAGTTATGGTAATCTCCGAAATTAATTGAAGATGACCTTCATATAAAGAAATATCCGAATTTGGTGGAAAATAAACAACTCCCACTATCAGATTTTTACTAACAAGATGAACACAAGTCCATATCTCTTCCTGATCTTTTACATCAAGATTAATTAGAAAAGATGACAAACTCTTTTTGACTGCGATAAGAACTCCACCACCCCGTTCTTTGCTCGTTGTTTTAGGATTCCTGTCTTGACGAAAAACATTATAACGTCCGTCAATAATCTCTGAACTGTTAATTTCCCCATTAAGCCATGTTTCGGAGAGACAAACCACAGTGTGATCTTCGCTTAATACACTAGTAAATATTTCATTAACTTTTGTCCTAAGACCACGAATATTTTGATAAAATATGTTTATGTCGGATGCTTCGTGGGAATTGCCCTTTGAAAATTTTTATCATTATTTAATTTTTGATGAACGGGAGCATTAAAAAATTTCCGAACAGCAACACCTTGTGGCCAAAAGGATGCATTAAGTAAATGCGATAAATAAGACGATTCCACGGTGACCTTAAAAGAACTGTAGTGTTCAGGATATTTAGCGTTTAGACGAGTAACCTTGATTTTCAATGAACTGGTTTTTTCATTATCTGACATTTTTATTAATTTACCAGTAACATAATTCTCGATCTTAGTTTCATCAACATTTGAATTAACTCTTGTAACGTGTACATCATAACTACGGGCTTGTTTTGCTGCTGCGGTGAAACCCTCATCTAATTGTGAATTCGTAGTACCAGAGCCAATAATTAACTTATTACGAGAAGTTTTATTATTAAAATTGGAAACCATTCTGGCCGGTTCATGGTATTGCTGCGATAAGTTAACATGTATATCAGACGAACCATTCTTTTCTACGAAAATTTACAATGTGTAAACGTTTAAAATATATTCAAAGAAATATTAAAGAACGTTTGAAAGCAATAAACTGACAAAAGAGAAGACCTTTTTTCCGCGAAAGTCTAGTACGTGATGTCATATTTGTAAAATGAACATCGTTAATAATTTTAACTTTTAACAAATATTGAGAAGCGTGGGGCACTAGAGTAAACTAGGCTATATATTTATTAAACAGGGTGATGTTGCTTTGAACATTTTTGTCATCAGCAGCTACAAATCACTTTGGTTTATTGGTCTTGGTATTTGGAATATTAACAAGCATCATTGTGTCTGTATTTTCAATATAATGATAATATAAAAACCAATTTTGTCTCTCCATGAAAAGATTGTGTAAGCATTGATCACCGTACCTTCAGATGACCGTTTTGTCCTTATTCTGGACTCATCAGTGAAGGATAACAATGATCAACGCTTACACCTGCATGTCGAGTTTATACAGAACCACTTAATTTACATTGGGACAAATTGATATTTCCTCTGTGGAAATATTCAATCTTTAATTGTGCTATGTTTAAATGGCGCTTAATTTGTTGCATGCTTCCAATATGAATTAAGAGGTTCTATATAAACCCGGCATCGTTATCCTTCACTGATAAGTCTAGAATAAGCATGAAACAACCGTCTGAAGGTACGATGATCAACACTCACACAGTCTTTTGATGGGGAAACAAAATTTGTCGTTATAAATATATACATATTTATAAGTTAAAGAGTTGTCAATATATATAGTAATTTTTGGTGTTTAGGTTGTAAACCCTAATTTGCTGTATCTTAAAGAGTAAAATAGTACTATGTGATAGAATCAAAGCCTACTCTGAATTCTATAATAAAAAGACAGGCTGTACATATAGTAATAAAATTTCTGATAATGCAGTTACAGAATAGTTATTTATATAACAAGAGTGTAAAGTTGACGTTTTTAAACGAGTAGGAAGTTTATGGTACGAGCGACGAGCAAATTTTAAAGGAAATAATAAAGAAAAACCATTGACAGTAAACTAAAAAATGAAGTTGGCCAAGATCATAGGAACATGTAATGATTTCATTATAACATCGATACGTGAAATTAATTGCAACTGTTTATAATTGTCAACTTTCGACATTGGCAACTAGTTGTAAAGCGCCAACTTTACAGGCGGTTGTGCAAAAAAAAACTTATACCTGGCACGTCAGTGAAGTGTCTTAACAGGTCTCGCAGGCTTCCTGGAATTGGCCAACTCGTTCTCTAAAATATCACTTCCCTGACTAGTTACGTAAATAATTATTATTAGTAATACAGAATCATGCATGTAATTTGCTTGTACTTACACGGACATTGTAATAAAGATTACACGTTGTCTATAAGTAAAGCTATTAACCCTGCAAAGTTGACTACCACTTGTAAATGTGTGAAAAATCTGAAACTCAAGAAACTACACATTAACCTCTTCAGAAATGCAAATCTGTGGTCACCATTTTCAAGGGCATTACTAAACTAGGAGTTTATCATTGCAACCATATGAATACATTGATCAAACAAGGATAAGATTGTACCTCAATGTATTGCTACCATAGGGTTACAACATTCTTTTGGGTGTGGGAAATAAAACACATACAATTACAAAATGATCTATTGATGAAAATTGACATTTAAATCTGATTGCTCCAATAACGGCACCTGCCCTTCGTAATATGAATGAACAATCGTATTTGTTCTCGTTGCTCGATCTGGTCGGGAAATGATAGGATGTGCTATTTTTCGTGGTCAATGATTGCCGGTCCGCAAAGGTGTTCCACGTAGTAGTTCACCAGTTTTAGTTAGACCATTTCCTATCTCTCTGTGGAATTCTATCAGTGGTATTGTTCCAGCAGTTGGTTTTTTTAGTTGATACAATAACCACGCGTTTACAACACACACATCCAGTAGGTAAGCAAAAATTGCAAAATACCAGCGTTTGGCTCTATAGGAGAACGCAAAAGCCCTACCAAGGCATTTGATTTATCGACTCCTTCCATGTGTCTATTGTATCGGAGAATTATGGAAGGACATGGAATTTCCACTTTATTTTCTCTTTTACAGTGTTTTCAGCTTTCCTTTAGGTGGAATGCCATGGGTGGTACTTTCAAACAATACACATTCGTTATCTGCTCATTTTACCAATATAACTTCACCATTATCCGATCTGTAGTTTCAGCTTTCTCTACCTTTTTTTAAGACGTTCTTTATTAGAAAATAAAAAACATCTACCTATTCGATTCTGCCTAAGAGTACCTAGACTGAATTTTTTTTTTATATCTACAAACAATCTAATGCTACAGAAATAATTATCGAAACACACAGTCTTGTTGGCGCGTTCCTGAATAGTTTTTAAAAGTGCAATTACAACAGCATCATCTACTCCAGAATCCTTTACAGTATCTGATATTTCTGCTTCTGCCTCAGCTAACAAAAGAAAAGTATTTGATCCTTGACAGGGAATGAACAAATTAATCATTCCTGCTATACCACCTTTTATAAAAATTTAAAGTTCAACTTATTGGGTTTGTTTATCTTAAGATTACCAGTTTTTGTTCCTTTATATAGTATCATTGTTTCATCTGTGGAGAACCGATTTTCAGATTAGTGTTTTAAGCAGTTTTTTATAAGATCCAAAAAGTGTATCTGTAAATTACGTTTGCTATATGTTCTATTCGGGTACCATCATGCCAATAATCTTTGCCAGCTAGGAGACTAATTCCTCTCATGGAAAGTAATATTCCCAGTAAGTCACTTATCTATTTTTCTGTTGTTGCTATACTTTTTCCAATATGTGAACACTGTACCGATTAGTTTGGTTCATAATGTTACGAACAACTTTGAAAGAAAAAAAAATTTTAAAGATATTCTAGGGATGAAAGATCCTAGCTTTTTCAATCTGGTGGTCTTTTAAATTATTCAATTGTACAGGATCTAAATCTTCCTTTGCCTATTTGAATGAACTATCTAAGTTTTTGTCTTTGTGTATGCTTTTTGCGATTTTTATTAAATTGGATTTTTTTCTACATACAATTCAAAATACGGTTTTGCTATTATATAACTGTAGTACCTACCTTGTTCAGCTTCAGAACCAGAACAATCTGTTTTTTTTATTATCAACTCTATACTGGTATTTTCTTTTAAAGGTTCATCTTCAGAATCAGTTTCCAATGGTAAAACTTCAATATCTCTTTCTTCTTCTAAATAAGAATATTCTGATACATGAGAAGTATATGGAGATGGAGGTAGAATAGGAGCTGTCCAGTTTTCTCCATAAAAAACAGCTTTCAAATGTTTGCATGCCATACATTTTACTGAAGGATCACTGTTACCATATAGATACATATATACTCCAATGAAAATTGTCAAGGAACTACTATTTATACTCATACCACATACAGTACTTGGAAGAATAAATTTTATAGACACATTTTAAGTAGAACACAAAACTAGATTTCTAACATACATATGCCTGTTTTAGCACGTCGAATGTAAGCTCTGCTCGATGTACTCACTACCCTACATCTTAATTTGTTTGTTCAATTATCAACCACTAGATGCCTGGTTATGTTTGGAGTTAATTTTAGAGTGTATTCATATGGACACATAATCCCACAGAGGCTAGAATGAAAAGTTTGAAGTAAATTTGCCTTTAAAATTGATTGTGTTCATATGCAGATACAAAATACCTTACAAGATTAATTTAGTAACGTTACTCTAAAAGTACTTATTACGAAAAACAGATACAGTGTAGTACAATTAAGAATTTATTTATTTAGTTGTATTCTCTATTTTTAAGCTTTTTTTACATAAAAGACCCGCCATCGCCAAACCTCTGCTTAAATAATATGTACTGTACCATGTGTATACCTATGAAATGAGACTTTCAGCTATTAGACCACAGATGTCGCTAGGAGTATTTTTAAACTGTCCCAAATGTCTTATTTTTTTCGTCTGTCATCTGTCAACAATATTCAATTCATTGTTTGTGATGTTTCATACAACAACGCATTTTTTTCGCTCTTAAAAATGTCGAATTTCGTGCCTTCAAACTACGATTTGCGGACATCGTTGATTTTCTGTTATCAATTGAAGAAAAAACGCTTCTCAAGCTCATCAAATGCTTATAGAAGCTTACGGTGGACATGCTCTAAGCAGAGCACAGTGCTTCAGGTGGTTTGAAAAAATTCCGAAGTGGTGATTTTAGCGTGGAGAACGAGGAACGTGGCCGACCACCGAAAAAGTTTGAGGACACCGAATTGCAAGCATTGTTGAATGAAGATGATGGTCAAACGCAAGAAATGATGGCAGAGCAGTTGGGAGTGGCCCGAAAAACCATTTGCAAACGTTTGAAAGACATGGGCATGATTTTAAAGGTCGGAAGATGGGTGCCGCATGAACTGACTGAAAGGCAGCAAGAGAACCGAAAAACCACTTGTGAAATGCTGCTCTCCCGGTTCAAAAGGAAGTCTTTTTTGCATCGAATCGTTACGGGTGTATTTCTCCAATCCCAAGCGTAAACGATCGTATGGTCCGCCCGGCCACAAGCCAAAATCAACGGCCAAACCAAATCGCTTCGGCCGCAAGGCAATGCTGTGTGTTTTCTGGGATCAGCATGGTATGATTTGGTACGAGCTATTAAAACCAGGTGAAACAGTTGACGGTGCACGCTACCAACGACAATTGGCCGATTTGAACAGCGCCATACACCGAAAACGCCCAGAATATGCCGATCGGCGTCACAAAGTAATTTTTCTTGATGACAATGCACCACCACATCGAACAAGAGCGACCCGGAAATTGGTGGAGACGTACGATTGGGAACCGCTGGTGCATGCGGCTTACTCACCAGACTTGGCGCCTTCCGATTATCATTTGTTTGCATCGATGGGCCACGCACTTTCCAAGCAGCGCTTCAATTCTCACGAAGAAGCCAAAAAATGGCTCGATGATTGGTTTGCGGTCAAAGACGGCCAATTACAATCTTTGCACATACGCATGGGACTCCAAATGTTGTTAAGAATTCCAAGTTTGAGCTTTGAATGAGTTTAAATAGATCAAATATGTATAAGGCATTTTTATGATAGAAATCGGAAATTAGATTTTAAATTCGATACAACAAAATAAATAATTATTCTTATGAAATACTCTTAGAAATCTTATACCCATAATCGCTAAAATATTTAAAACTTCAAAAAACAATTAGAAACCTACATATCTTCGATTTCATCTTAAAAATATAATTAATGAAGTGCAGCAGCAGAACATATCGAATTTCTTCAAGTCTTCATAATTACCGAGAAGTTCAAACGTATACTTAAAACTTATAGATAGCATATGCCCTACAGGATATTAATATTAATTAGGTTAATTATTGGGAATTAAAGAAGAAAAATAAAAATTTATATCTAATTATCAAATCGTATAAAGTTCAAAATAAAAGTTTAATTAGCTTAGTCGGTGTGCATAACAATAGATTGGTAATATTGAAAAAACTCAAACAAAAAATACCGTGAATAATAAAAAAATGTCTAAAAAGTTTGTAGTAGTAAATATTTATTAGCTTCATCACTATTACTAGAAAAATTAATTACGTAATTTATCGTTTTGGCAGCTTGTTTAAAAAAAAATAATTATAATACTTAACATTAAAGAGAAACAAGTTGTATTATTTTTACTTGACACTATTAACACTTTAAGTTTCTGTTATTATTGTAAAAGTCAGATTTTGTACTTTACTCCTATTTTTAATTTTCTTTTTGTATTTAAATAATTATTAGTTACCGTATTCAAAGTATAAAGGCGAATTGCTTTAGCGTGTCACCTCTATACATATATCACTTTTATGCATATCATTTCTAAGATTATAATAAAAAGAGGATCACCATAATTTGCTTTCATTTACATAATTTAATATTGTTCAAAGATCAAAGCAGTGACTAAGTGCCTTGTTCCTAGTTTCAAAGGTTGCTAAATTTATTATTCTTTAACTTTAATAAAAATGTATTATGGTTAAGGTAAACATGTGCATAGCATGTAATAATTTATATCTGAAAATGTGGTTGTGGGAATCGCGTACTTTTGTGTTTCCAACAAAGGACATCCCCATAGCAATCCTCGTTTTTTTAAAATCTGAATTAAACGTTTCTTTATATGCAGAAGTTAGTATCAGGAATCAGCATATCTGCATTTAAAATCTTCAATCTTTTATGGTACTTGTTATTTAATTTCAACAATTATTGTGACCTTGTCTTTTTTGCTGGAAATGGTAACTGTACTAGTAAAAATAAGCATTACATACTTAACTTTAGATTCACGCAACAAATTGCAGTATAGGTATTTGGAATTCCGTGAGGGCATCAAAGTCAAACCTGTTTGTCCTACACTATAAACATACAGTAAGTACCACACTATGATAATTCTGTTCTGTGAATCATGTTTGACGTCTATAACTCTTATTTACAATACCAATAATTAAATATTTGCCTAAGCAGAGGGAAATGTAAAGATCAACAAACTTCTGCCAATAAAAGTTAAAAATTTTATTGAGATACCAGGGATGCCTATTAAATATTAATGCGTTATTTAAATTGCTGTGGTCTCTTGTAAATTCAATGAACTAATATATATATATATATATATATATACAAATTATTTATCTTGGAAAAATACTCTTTACTTAGTTGATTATTTACCGAGTACCAATTTAGAATTTTATTTGTTATTGTCAAGGTGTTATATCATAATGACATGCATAATGGACAAGTTTATTATTTATAAGTCTATTATGGAGGATTGGAAATTAAACAACTAGAAATTTAATTAAATATATGTACCTTAATTGTTAGAAAAACGCGATTTATTTTAATTTACATGGTCATGGTGTTATGAATTGTGTTAAAAACAATTACAAGCAAAACTAAAATAGGTATATTTTAATTTATTTGCATTTTTAGATCAAAAGGTGCACCTAGCCAGTTCTATACTTTATTAAAATGCATTCATTTGCATGTAACAAAGTTGTGCATTATAATACAAATGTCTAATAAGCAGAATTTTATAACAATAATTTAAAGAGTATCAACCAAACTCAGAAAAGCTCAAACAGAGACTAAGATTCAATGTGCTACAAAACATTAATAGCAATTGGACACTACTAATTCAATTTATCCCCAAAGCTAAAATAAATATCTAAATTTCTTTCACTCAGTTCTAAGAAAATGAAAAACGGTTTGCTCATAGAACAGAAGCATAATATTAAACTGCTCTTTAATCTTATATTGCCAATATTTCATATGACATAAATGAAATAATCAAATTTGTTATACAAAATTATCAATTTGAGTGACTATTGAGAAATGAAGCATTTTACAACTACTTTGTTCCTAGACGGCTAGAAATCCGTTGAAAAAATCTAGTTTACTGTATATTATTGACTATTATTCAAGATAATTTTTAAATAATTTATTATTTCAAGAAAAAAAAATTGATTTAAAAAAGTAACGTCAAATAATTTAAATTGTTTATTATTTTAATGAATATTAAACTGAAAATTGGATGAGTTTACTCAACATAGCTAAACGTTAATGGAAATTAGGATTTGATAATAACAGTGGATAATGAAATAATTTCGTTGAGTAAAACAATAGTGGGTTTCAAAGCATTGTAATCTTATAGTATACTGAAATAATTTTTTCAAATTCATTGAGGAATTAAAAGAAACGCAGTCAAAAGCAACGGAAACATTCTATTTATTACTGTGGTTAAGGTTTTAGAATTATTGTTCAGAGAATTTAATGAAACTTGGCATATTGGTAGATTATAAAAAGATAGTGAACCAGTTAAATTTTTAAAGAGCTCCAGAGAACCAGTAAAAAGATATTAATCTTTAAAGTTTTATACCTTTAACATTGAGCCTTATGAGAAATTACAGATTTTATTTTATTTCACAAAAAGTACGTTCAGATTTCAATAAAAACGGGATAAAATGAAAGAAAAAATTTTTTTTAAATATTTTAGACACTTACAAACAGAGCTTCAGAGCATGTGACAGTAATAATTAGCAAATAATTAGCAAAAATGTACTTTTTATTTCGTTGTTGATTAGATGTGGCAACGTCGTAAAAGAGAATGTGGGAATATAAGTTTTATAGAAATTTTTTATTAGAAATAATGTGAACGAGGTTTTATTAATACAAATATTTTTATTAGATCAAATAACATATAATAAAATATGTAATAAGATATAATCAACTAAAATATTTAAGATGTTTTGGTTATTATTCTTCTTTATTTTCGAAAACATTAAAAATTTTTCTAATATTTTTTTGTCTTTGGTAACTTTAGCAACGCCTTTTCATCTTTGCCTAAAATTTGTAATATACCAGTATATTTATTTTTTTATATGCTTCTTCAAGCATTTTGTAAGTCACTTTTGCAACGACCATTGCTTTTCTAATACCCGTAGTTACACAGTCTTTTAATAACTTTAATTCTTTCATAGCAATAGGCAAGTCCTGCAAAAATTTTATTTTTTTACAAGCATCGTCTCAACTACAAAACGAACCAAGTAAATTATTGTTGGTAATGTTGAATTTGTTTAAAACTTGATCCAACATATCTAGGTCATGGAGAGCATCATAGGATTTATCACAATTTATGTTCAACTCTTTAGCAATATTTTCTAACTAGTTATCACTTTTCTTTGTTTTCCCAGTCTGCTTTTTTATTACAGGCAGTGAGTCAGAATATTCAAGAATTATTCCATGAAAATGTTCTTTTACAAAACATTTTTCTATAGCACCTATCGGTCGAGGGTAGTCGAATGAGCAATTATGGGCAGTTAAAATGCATTTTCGTTGGAATAACCTTAAAAATTCATATAACGCTACTACTGCTTCTGATAAAGTAACAGTTGTAATAGGTTTGCCATAAAGTACAAGCTTACCATGAACCAACCGTATACCGTGTACTCTACTAGCTTCTTCAGAAATTGCTTGTGTCGGTTTGATGTGCACTAAAAATTCATATTGATTGAACTTCGCAGCAATTTGTAAAATATCTGAAGTCTTGGAAAAACTTTTTGTTTCTAAATCAAATAGTACTAAAATCGACTCCTCATCATCATCATCCTACATTACTTTCATACAAAGTACCCTCTTTAGCTTCATTATTATTTTTTAAAGCAGTTTTTGATTTTTTTAACGAAATACGTTTAAGTTTGGCAACTCGCGTTACAGATTTGGCATATCTTTTTTGGCTAAAAGTGTTAACTTTGTTACAAAATTTTACTGTATAATTCCCAAACAACAGGTTCAGATTTTGCGATAAACGAGTAATGTAATTTTCCCCTATATTTTTATTTACTTATTACACACGCTACTCTTCCATCTCCTGCTGCTGATTTGCTATGCAATCGTGTTTTTGGAACTTTACTTACTATCATTGCGTTCAAGTTCTCATTCGGATTACTCGAAGCTCCACTAACAAATTGACAAGATCTAAGTGCTAGATTATTGAAAATAAATTTTAAAATCTCAAACAAATTTTCATCTTTGAAACTATCACCAATATTTGTATGTTGATAACTTTCAGGATTTGATTTATAACCGCACCACCTCCCACAATCATGGTGATGGTTAAAAGCATGGTAAGGAATATTTTTAATCGCTTGTGCCATGCTAATTTCATCTCCTTGATTTTGTGATACGCAGTAGTTAAAACATTTTTTCAAATATTGGATAGCAATACTTGTCAGTTCTTTATAACTTTTACTTATTTTATATAATTCACTAACAACATCTTTCGACGTATGATTTTTATCTGATTACTTCAAAATTTCAAGGTCATTTGCTGCTCTTGCGGCACAAATAAAGCTGCTATCATTATCGGCGATAAATATTTCTACTTCAATGTTGCATTCTGACAGAATAGGATGACCTTTTGTCAAAAGAACTGCTGCATGAGGCTCCATGGCCTTAGCACTACCTACGAAATTCAAACGGCAATCATGATCCTTAGGCAGCTGACCTTGAGCGCATTTTGCACATTTGCGGTTTAAAGTTACATACGCAATAACTTTTTTAGAAAAATATCCTATTAGAACTGCTGTTCCAGATAAACTATCATACGTTCTTCCGCTACCTCTTGTAAACCAGCCCATGACAAAAGATGCTGCAATACGCATAATCTTATTATCTAATATATTCTTGTTTTTAATATCAATTTGACTTGAGGAAAGGAATAGGAAATCTTCTTGGTGATTGGGAAATCTGGAATAAAGAGGAAAGAATAATAGTAGCACATTTTTATTAGTAATTTATCATTTTTTATAATTTATTGACATAATTTGAAAAATGTTTTATGTACAATTTCATTTTAGAAAATAACAAAATCAAAACAACAAAATGCATTAATAAAAACTTCGCGTTTAGGTCTTCGATAGGTATGCCAGTTGACTTCTAGAATATCCATTAGCGTTAATAACTTGTTAATATGTTATGTATATTTCCTACTCCACTGTTCATAGCACCTTAAAAAAAATATTAATGTAGGCGTAACCTCTTGGCATTGGAGTTAACTACTACATATTTTTGATAATTAAAAAAAATATTAAAAACTATTGTTATTAAAATTTATTGCATTGATACCTACAGATTACAACTTTAGTATTAGAGTCGTAATGACTGTTTTGGTTAGAAACTTGATGCTGTTTGTCAGTACAAGTTCCAGTAACTTTATTACCCACCCTGCACTTTATATAAAAAATTGACGCCAACCCTGAACGTTTTTGTAACGGGAAAATGCTCAAAAGTATGCACAAGTCCCGTCCAGACCAATGGTAGATGTTAAATCCCGTAGCTCATGCCGCAGATGGGGTGGATTCTCAAATGAACTTACCTAATCTCACACCGATTTCCAAAACTCTTATTAACTGATAGATGTTCACAAAAGAGGGCGCCAGCAGTCGTAGATCGAAGGGTTCTGATGGTCGGTCACGCGACTACTCGTGAATCCGACACCCTGTATATAGGCTTCTTGCGAAACCTCACCCTGTATGTAACTTACCTCGTGAAAGCTTTATTAAGATTCGCTTTAACGTTTCACAATTGAGACTCAACACGAAATTAAAAAAAAAACTGTGTAAACACGTGATTTGTCTTAATCATTTTTGACAAGGAAGTCCTCTGAAGACTTCCTTCTTTTTCAAAAAAGATGATCCAAGAAAGAAATACCAGCTTAATATTTACTTCTCTCTTGAACAAAGGTATCTGACCTTTAATTGAAATTTAGACTAAGCACCACCGTGCTTTTTAATAGCCAAACGAACAAAGTAACGAAATTAACGCTGCTTGTCTGGACCAGAGATCCACTTACAAAAAAACAAAATGTAAATAATCGACCTTTCTTACATTTATTAAAACAATAATAAAAATGGATTAAACACACACAAACAAGAATATAAAAATAACAAAACTAACACTACAAAAGAATGTCAATACATGGTATGAATTGATATCTTTACTGGAGAACAAGGTTGATAAACAAATAATGAGAAAATAACAATAAAAACAAGTTATTACAATAAACAAAGAGAAATAATTCTGTTACGTTAAAATTTCAAAATATGAGATAAAAGATCAAAATCTAAATATTAAATTAATTAAAACAAGATAAACTTGACAATGAATTTTGAAATAGCAACAAATAAACTTTATATCTAATAACAAAGAAAAACAGTAGTTAAAAGTTATTAATTATGTTGCAATACTTTAACAAACACCAGCTAAAATTACCTGGGAACGTTCCTGTTACAAATTAGTTAAAAATATTACTCGTAAATATTATAATTCAATGAGAAAATACGAAACTAATCTTGCCTAAGCAAGGTTTTCGTATGGAATATTTCACAAATTCCACGTTCTCCTAGTGTTTTATCAAATGAAACAATCAATAAAACTCAGATAACCAAACAAAAACAGGTCTTTCTTACTATAACGGCAATCTTTCTTCCATATGATATGTGCAGGTCTCTGATTCCTTAACGAAGTGATATCCGATGCAAAACTCCACGTTCTAGCCAGATCCCACCAATGTTCAAGGAAACTTAGATTCTAGAGAACACTCACTTTTATTAACTTTGACCAAGAAACACAAGAACAAAATCCAAGTGTTTATACACAAGCTTTAAAAATAACTAAAACCACTTTGAGTCTCAAATGCTCTTTAAGTTTACTTAGTTCATTCGGATCACGGAGCTTCCAAGATGTAAAACACACACACAGTTCAAGTCTTTACGAGGCGGGAAGTTTCTGTTCTCGACAGACCCTTTAACGTTGCACCAACGGGACCAAAATTATTGCGTTTCTACCCTCTACAATTTTATTTCCTGGGAAATACCAGCGTAACTATAATTGAAGCAAAAACGCTTCCCATAATAACAAAGCTTTTAAAGTACCGCTTTTTGGTAAACAAATCGGCTTTCCTCCGTGAATAACACGACAAAGACCCGACGAAATAGGATTTCTCGAGTCCGATCTCTCTTTTACTAAGAGAATCGCTTCAATTAAATTCGGTTTGTAACCACCCGCACGTTGGTTAGAGTACGCAGCTATCAACGTAATGCCTATTCTCTCTCTGCGTCTCCTGTGGCGCAATGTGTACTTACTGGAGTGGGGTTCGAAAGTCAGATGCACGCCCTAACAGGTTAAAATGTAATTATTCTTATGAGACAATGGAAAATCCCCATCGTAGATTTACCAGCTTAAACCTGGCTCAATCGAGACTGTGTAACTCCAATTTCTGCGACTAAGATTCCAGGAATTTGATATTGGAAAATAGCAAAAGGCACGTCTACCGAAGCCCAAAAGTCGAGACCACAAAGTTATCAATTCTTTAGAATAAAATTTTAACAAACATTCGTTTATAGAATGAAATAATTTAAATATTACGCGTCAGGAAAACAAATACCTGAACGAAATTAAAAGACAGGGGCGGATTTAGTGCAAATTTTAAAATAACATTACATTTTTCTGATACGATGTCAGTCAACGATAATAAAAATTTGTAATACATACAAAACATATTTTTTCCCAATGTCTTTAAATGAATAATTCGACAACCATCGATATCATCAAATGTATCAGTATTAATGTTTACTTGAGTGTTTACGTTAATTGTAAGGTTAGGTGACACGAACTTTCCATGATTGTTTTTTAATTTATTTGCTAATGCAACTTGTTGCAGTCTTTCCTCGTATTTTTTTGTGTTACTCTTTTACCTTTCCAATGAAATATTTTTTAGTGTGTTTTAATGATTTTGTCTCTGACATTTAGGCAAACACATGTGAAAACCCGATAACTTGTCAGTGTTTGCGCAATAGCTTTTTGCGCAGTGTTTAATATTTTGAGTGAAACGGAGTTACGGTAAACATACCTCTGTCTTTTTCGCTTTATCGCGGCGTTGCCTGAGCTAAATACCACGGAAATCAAACGAACCAGTGCACACATTTGACACTTGCAGTATCGACGGTACTACCTTAAAGATACGTAAAGCGTTCCAACGATCTGTAGATGGATAACATCGTCATTTGTAGAAACACTGAAAAATGTTATGGAATAAAATTGTGCACCAAGATTACTTCTATATCTCAGAATTATTTGCAATTACATAGGGTGTTTCATAAAAACAAAACGTACAGCTCTTTGTTTATGTTTCAATAAAGCTTCTTACATTTTCTTATTTCTGATTTATTGCTAGTTACAACAATATAGCATTATAGCTTCATAAACCTGACCGTTTGGACGTTATACAGTTGATTCTTTTAAACTTCTCAACTTTCATTGGTGTTTATAGAAAACGTTTTCAATATTTCACGTTTGCAAACGTAAATTTTGATCTTTGCTCTGTAAAAACCATTATCCAAGTTTTAACAGAATGGGACATATTGTTGCAATAAACCAGGTGCAGGACCGTAGCCAGAAGCAAAGGGCCAAAAATCTCCTCCCTATTATTTTATTATTGCTTTTCTATTATTCTAGAATTTAATACATCACATAAGATGTTTTACGTGTGTTTATTTTATCTACAGCTAATATTCAAAAACCATCATAGGTAGTACACACACGTACAGAATTTAAGAAAAATATCTATATAATTGTCTTCCAAACTGAAAGTCCTGTATTTCTACAAAAAAATTACTTCTAGATTTCTCAATCTTTTAGTCTAAGCCATGCCTTGTATTTTACAGTCTACAATCTTACGAACTGAATTTTTAATTTTATACGGTTCAAAATGTCAGCTTGACCGAATCAACATGACTTGACATAGTTTAACAGCGTGATAGTATTTTTTCCACATTTTGAAAATTCGAAGTTAAAACAATTTAAAACTGTAGAACATGTAGTCTCTTTTTACCCCCTGAATTTTGAGTTGACTGCTATTGTAAATGTTTAAGAATGTTATAATTAAAAATTAATATGTAAATGAAATACCGTGTATTGTTTGATACTAAGGAAATTTGACAAGCCTGACCAATCAGAAAAGTCAAATAGTTTGACCAGTATGATCAACTTGCATTTATAATTAAGAGATATAGATTTTCTCAGCCTTCTACTACTTTATACTGCCCGTTTAAATTAAGTATATCAGTTTGACTTAAATCACTGGTAGTCAAAAAGGTTTCATGAATTGGGAAAATATCAAGATCGATGTCTGATTCAGAAATATAATTTTTTCTGTACAAAGAAGGTTGTAGCTTAGTGCATGATCCATCCGTCAAAATAAAGCCGATGTTCGAAATCAAAGTTCTGTTTGCGACCGATGACGGCTATAAAAATGGTCAGATTTAGGTAGAATACTTCCACAAAACTTCAATCATACTTATTTATCTATACCTATATTGAACAAAGACTGAAGGCTAGATGATAAGAAACTTTCAGTCTTGAAAAGACCTCTGAAGATGGATAGTAAAAAAGTGGCCAGAAAGCTTTTGATAGAACATATGTTCATCGGTGAAACAACCATAGCGCGTTTCCTTTAGAAGTTTCACTAATAGTAGCCTAACTGTTCTTATTCTTTGATTTTCTGAATGTCTTGATTTAAATATTACATGTAACTGAGAACTTTTCGTGAATTTCATTAGTATAAAAACATGGACATATTTCTAAAAACTTCATGTGATATAGAGCCTAGCACAGAGGCTTACTGGGTTCTAAGCACTCAAATACCTGGATAAAATAAAAATTTCACAAAAGTATTCCTGAAATAGCAAGGATAAGTAAAAGGCTGGCCATAAATGAAGACTTGTACTTCGTATATTATTTCACAAAAGGTTATAAGAAACATAATTTGGTATCGTTAGTTTTTAGAATTTAGATAATATTCCATAAACATACCTAAAACAAGCAACAAGAACTAAAAAAATGAATGAAAGTACAATCAATAAATGCCATCAATTCTTTGATAATAATCAGGAAAGTCGTTGCTGTAAATTGCCTATTTTTCATTTTTTATGTTTGTGCGCTGTGACATACCCGTTTATGTTGTTCATAAATCACAATTAGGTATATCCTTAGCAATTGTGTTGTTTAACATTAATAATATCAGATTTATTGGAATACATTCGTATTTTCTTTCTAGGCAGGTTAATTAGAGTGTTAGACTTGTTTTCAATTTACTTTTCAATATTATTAAAATTTTGGATATCATTTCAAATCGAAACATGTAATAACAGTTATATTATTTTTTTAAATTTCTGTAAATAAGTTTCTTTGCTTTAAATATTAAATAGTTTGTTTATGAGACATTATTAATATTTAATAAGCATTATGCCATACTTGAGTTTGGCATTCTGGTACTTCCAGTTTCGATCTTTGCTTATGAATGAAACATATAAATGGGCAATTTTATAATATGAACCATTAATTAACTTCATTGTAGTAGGTATTACTATTTTTACATAAATTAAATGGGAGCCCTATTTCTTCATGATCATTTATCAATACAGTCAAGTGTAATTTAGACATATCGTTTTAAAATTATAAAAGAGCGCTCAATATACGAACAGTTCAAGTTAAGATATTTCTAGTTTCTTGGTTGCTATGCTTGAGACCGGTTTATTTAAATTGTTTTCTTATGAAAATCAATTCAAGACAACATAACCATAATTAGCTAGGAATTTTATTTATTTATTTTCTTATTTTCCCTACATTGCCACTTTTTAAAAATTTTTGTACAATATTGAGATTACAATAAAATACAAGCTGATTATAAATTAATTTTATAAAATTGTATTAAATATTAGTTATTAAGATAGTACACCTTATTTTACATATCTTGATAATATTGTTTCATATTACAGTGAGTACGGAACAATTCATTAAACTGCAAATGAGTTACTTTTTGCAAAAAACCTTAGACAAATCATTTTTATTTGATAGAAATACTGTTTTGAGATTATGTCGATTTTTCAGTGATGACGTTTGATTTTCTTAAACGGCATATCAGCACTTGTTTACGGATTCAAATAGAGAAATCTCTTCTGCATTTAACACCAAAGCATTTGGTTAAAGACAACGTCGAAGAACTCTCAGTGGCAGCATTGCACTTTTAGTACAACTGTCACTTCAAAATGTATATCTTGTTTGTTCTATTTTACCATTAATTGACTTCATCATTCAACAGAATAATCGGTCAGAGATTAACATCTTGTTTTATTATGGGTTAGTTTTTGTTATTCTATAGATGTTCTTTTGGAAATTGATTAGTTAGCAAAAGACCGTTTAAAGTCAATTTTGTCGACCCCCTATTACACAATTAATTATTGTTTTATCACATTCCAAATCTAAAATAATGAAACCAAAAAAATGCTTCCCTTCATCTTTAAAATACTGCTAACAACGCATGTACAGTGAACTTGTTACATTTTAAAATGCAAAAAAGCTTGTTTATTGTCTCAAATTGACCATTTAACTAGCGTATATAAGTGAGCAGAGTTTGCATTGTAAAATAAGTTGAATTGATTCAGCAACTGTAATAACAATACAATCAAAATGAAAGCATTTCTTGCACTTTGTGTTTTGGCTGCTGCTGGCTTCGTTCAGGTAAGTAAAAATTTAAAGAACCTTAATTTACTTTTTTAAAATTAAAAATGATTAGATTCTTATTATTGTCAAAATTTAATTTTTAGGAAGTAAAATTATACTTATATTATGTACACTAACCAGAAAAATTAATTTTTGTAGGGCCAACAATTAACTGCAGAACAATCCGCCAAACTTAGAGAACATGCTAAAATATGCTTTGACAGCAGTAAAGTCGATAGACAACTTGTGACTGATGCTCGCGCCGGCAAGTTTGCAGAGGTTCCTCAATTGTACGATTTTTTTACTTGCGTATTTAAACGCGTTGGTATCATGGATGACAACGAAATACTCCAAGAAGACGTAATTCGAGCCAAAGCCCCTGCTGGTCTTAGCAAGGAAGTTCTCGATCAAGGAATTCAAAAGTGCAGTAAAGCCCAAAATGCAGGTGCAGGAAAAGTCGCCTTTGAAGCGTTCAAATGTTACAAAACTGAAACAGACGTGAAAATTGAACTCGTTTAAGCTCAATAGTTTTTATTGTCAATGTCCATTACAAGGTTTGTTTTTTTACTTTGTTTTAAATGGTTGTATTTCATAGTGCTTTTTAATCAAACGTTTAATAAGTATTAGTTAAAAAAATAAACAAACTGTACAAAGGTAGTTGAATATAATTTGATTTACAAATAGTTTCTTTTATTTCCAACAAAGGTAAGCTCAAACTTTCTTTGAAATAAAACTTGAGACAAACGTAAAAATCCCATATTTTATAACAGAACGTTGCAAAATGTTGGAAGTTAAACATAATCATGAGACGCAATTTCTTTGATGTTTAAATGTTCAATTTCTAATAGAAACTTCATGCAGTATGCAAGTAAAAAGTACAGAATATAGCAACAGCTTGTTGGTAAAGTGATTTAAGAAAACTACTACAACTAGAATGCAATTCCAACACGTTAACTTGCAGTTCTAAAGATCTTTTGATTATTTTCCATAAGCATTTTGTAGAAAAAGCTTGTCTTCTAAATGAGCAAAATGACACTCAATGAAGAGCTATGCTCCCGTTGTTGTATAGAAGTTTTAAAATCATAAAAGTCAGTAAAAGCACTTAACATTACAAGACACTACTGCAGCAAAAACATAATAAAAATAAAAATAAAGCTTAGATCGAAACGCTAAGAGCATCTCTTTGAGACGCAAAACATATACAGCAGTAGATTGCAAAATTTTGCAATAGTTCCACAAGCAAGTAAGTAAGAGACTGCGAAAAGATTAGTTACTGATTATTATTACCAAACTGAATGCATTTTTCTTAGACCTTTATGTATAAAGTTCATCGAGTGATGAACATGAAGAACATGACAGCGTCTGCATTGTTTAGGTTTTAACTAATCAAAGATAGATAAACGCTACGCCTCCTTCGGTTTTCCAAATTTAAGTACAGCATTAGGTACTGCAAGATTGTACCTAACAACAGGACGTATCAAGTTAAACAGCCTTTATACAGGAATGCTGATATTATCAAGCCACTATTCAAACGTCTTGATATCAGTAGAGGCACATCTTGCGTCGTACTCTTTTGCATTTCTATTATGAACGCTGGTTTGCTATTTTTATAGACATATATAATCATAGAAACAATGCCATGTTCTCCTTATTTCACTAATTAGACATGGTGGCCATTTACTCTCAAGAGAAATTGTTAACTCAAGTAATTTAGATGTCAATTACGCATTAATCAATCTGCCAACAACAACCAAATCAAACTAAACAGTTTTTTCCCCAATGTGCACGCCTAGGTGAGACGGAAATGATTTTTCGGCTTTCTTCTGCTACCGGGAGCTGATACAGGACAAAACAGTATCAAAATAACAGCAAGTAAATCGAAGATAAAAACAGATTTGAGGATACTGTCGGGAGAGCAACTGTGGGTATATCTACTTGCAAAGAGGGTTGTCGACTTTATTCGAATCTAGCCGATTGGAGTCCCGTTTGTGGGTTAGGTTATAAAGAAGCAGTAGGAAGAAGGTAACTGATCTTTAAGATCAGTCTAAAAAAATGTATCCGAGAAGTCTCAACACGGTATTCAAGTAAGTTTAAAGTAAGGGAAACGCAATTTTCAGAATGTGACGATGAACCAATAGAATTATGTAAATATATCCACGATATGTGAAGATTGAGATTGTGAAAAACTTTGAGGACATCATTTTTTCTAAAGACGTTGACCACAAACGAAGTTTTGCGAGGAATCCCTTGATATTATCTTTTGCCGTTCTTCTCTCCCTTGAAGGCTCATATGTAAAATATTTGGGTGGTTGAAAGGATCAGCGAGAAATGATAATTTTAATAGCCAAACAGGGTCACAAAAATAATTCGCATATTTAGATTTAGCATCTTGGTAGACGTATAGATTCGAAAATTGATCGTCAAAGCGCAGTGCGCCTGCCTGCTCGCCGCATTGTTACGGTCCTAGGGGGTCGCCAAAATTTTTTTACTTAAAAAAGGGTCGCGTATTCAAAAAGATTGAAAAACACTGTGCTAAAAGATTCTGCCAAGTTAGATCAAATACGCGGTTTTTCTGAGTTCAAGGTTCGTATTGTAAGTTATTCGATTTCTTCACAACATTTTGAAGTTTTTCATCCATAACTTGTGAACGGCTGATTTTTGCGATTTTATCTTCAGATTCATCTCAACAGTACCAAATATTAATATTAGTACTTATCTTCAATTATTTTAAGTCGGTGGACTTTTTATGGTTTATTAGATATCTGGCAATCAAGTTAATTGTTCTAAAGTTACATTTAACAAATCTTTTTTGTAGCTGATACTTCAAGCTATCAGAGGAAAGAAAGGAATTTTGCAAAAGACCTCAACTACTCGTATAGCCAAAACCAAAAAACAATCAAAGATCGTCCAAACTTGGCTCATATGTTGAATCATTAAGTACCATTTGCAACAAAAAGAGTCCCATCTCGGAGGAACATTTTGTTTTGAAGATAATATGCTAAAAAACACATATCTTTTTAATTGCCGTGGTAGAGGATAAAGAAATACAGAGGATCAAACTGTACCTACAGCAATTTTATTTAGAGGTTTATAGTTAACATATATTTAAATTTCGCTGCGATTTGTGAATGTTTGGCATTTTTTACTACTTATCCAAAATGGCCAAAGTAGAAAATTGTCTTCAGTTTTTCATCAGAAAATCTTTACATGATAGTTTCTATTTATAAATCTGCAAATGCGACTCGCTTTTCTTTTACTGTCATCGAAAAAAAGACTTTTACATTAAAATTTGGGCCAATTTTCCGTAATTTCTAGTAGTGGAGTCTGGAATAACAAATAACTTGTTTTACTTGTTCTGTAGACATATTCCTAAGTAGAGCAAATACTTTGGTTCCATTTCGATACTTTTGAAGAATTCAATAGCGACCCCTACTGATGACGTCTATGGATCAGAATTTGATCAAGTATGAATGAGTAGAGAGGCTGATGGTCCCTGAAGACGCGCGCCCCTATTTCTGATCTGTCAATGCTGAACACATGGTTACAGAAAACGTTTGCTGTTTTTGCTCCTGTCATAGTGCTCATTGGGATCATTTCTGAAACACAATGAATGAATATTTTGAATTGATATATTCAGCAAGGTTACTTCTTTTGACTTGAGCTACAACTTTGCTGTAGACAGCAAAAGATAAGATCTTACCGTTTAGGAGTTATGGATAAAAAATCTCAAAACAATATGATGAAATCATGTCACTCATATTGCAATTTTGAACTCAGGAAAAGCGTAGATTTGGCCTAACCTAGAGGAGTCCCGTAGGGGTATGCTATTTTGGTCAGATACAACTAATTTTCGTTGAAAGACTCTATTGCAGAACTTCACATTTCAGACAGAATGATGATTAATAATAATCAAGGTTTCTCAATTAACGTCTCTTTTTAAAGGCGAGTATCGCACTTATTGTTTTTTCTGGTCTGGTGTATCTTCAATGAGATCAAAGAGGCAGTTGTTTATGTTCTGTAAACGCAAATTAAGTTTAAAAGCTTGTTGTTACTGCATATGGTCATGAGTAATGGATACCTTTTACAAAATCTACATTAGAAGGTGTTTCAAGAATACGATGAATCGAACAACAAAATTTCAAATAGAAAAATTTAAAAGATTTAACAGAAAACCTATTTTCATAAAAATATCTAATTACAGATAATAACAAAACATTGATTACTGTAAGATGAAATTTTAGTATGTGTGGTATTGTGTTAGTGCTCAAGAAGGCTAGGTTTTAGTCTATCAGTTATTGAATTACGACAAAACTATATTTAACCTATAACTGTTTGATGATATTGCAGTATTTACAAGTACATAAAATCAGGAAAACGACCTATTTGTCAGCGACAAAATCTCTAACAACAAAAACAGTAAATTTATCTAGTTGAATAAATCAAAATTAACACTGGCAAAAAGCATTATAGTAATTTGCTCTGTGATTCATTAGTAGTCACAGCATTCCTTGAACCACTTCGAGAAACCCCAATACTCAGCACAACTAACTTGTGTGTATGTATACGGTAATAGAAAATTAAACTTGTTACTGCGCAATTATTCAAATGTACTAGTTGGAATTATTACTCTCATGTACAAATTAGTATAAACCATAAAATAAACTATATGGTTGAAGATAATAACATATAATTGTACGTTTCTAGTAATTAAAATCCGATGATATACTGGATATACTGCAGTTGTCATTTTATAGTTATGAATTTCTTCGTTATATATTTTGCGTGTTCTTGCAATTTACATTTTCCAAGCTGCATAAACACTTGATGATGATTACCGTGCATTTTACATAACAAAACTCCCTAACAAGAACCGTTGCAGTTTGTTACAGAAGTATAGTTACTATTAGGAAAGTTATTGCCTGTAAATTATCTCAATGATATAAAACAACGCTTTACACTTGAAGTCTAGTTTCCGCATTTACAAAATTAACTGTTGAAGATTTGCATAATATCCAAGAAATAAACAAAAACTACTTTTCAACTCTCTTGGCTTAAAATGCACTGATGTAATTTGATAAACCGGAAATTTTCTCAATTAAAAACAAATTTTTCTTGGAGAATTGTATTACGACGAGAGCTCTTCCATAAATTTTCTTTTATGCTTAATTTAATTTATTTTAGGGTTTACTCAGCACATTCTTAAGAGAAATCATTTGATAAAAACACACTCGTCATTCTCTAGGGACATTTATGTAATTATTTTTGTGTCCTTTGCGAAGTTAGACAATAACATTTATTATTCTTTAGTTTCTTACAGTGGTACGAAGACGTTCTGCATTATTCTCGTTCAATAATATTTTTAAACGCAATACATATTTTTTGCTTACTTTATCAAATTATCTCTAATTATCTGGCAGTTAGTGTCACATAAGCAGTGTCTCTGCTCGTTATCTTCGCGAAAAGTCCATAGCAAACGATTAAAATAGGCCTTTCCCATAACACGCTATCTATCGTAAAATAATTTGATGTTACTAAGGTCCACCTAGAATCAATTACTGTTACGAATTCCAGTGGTGTTGTAAGTACATAATAAACTCTGCAATGGTTTTTAAAATTTATTTATTCAATTTATTGTTGAATTAAAAGTTGCTAAACGGTTCCCAGAAGGATCAAACAATCTCTAGTTATTTGAGTTATCAGAAAGTCTGTTAAAATGGAAAAGGTGGTAACAAACTGCGTAGTGAACAATCAAGGAGAATTTCAGTTTTAAATGATGCTGTTTCTCTGCCACCTCGGATTTTTTGTGTCAGTAACGTAAATAACGCGAGTATTTTAAAGAATCTCGATTTTCTCGAAAATGGTTAAGTTTACGAAAAAATTGCAAGAGGGCAAATCTTTTATAAACTAAGATTGTTTTTATATGTTTGCACAAATTTGTAAAATGTTGGCCGTGCAAAAAGTTCTGAGCTTTTCAAAAATAGCATATTCGAAAAAAACTTGTGATACGATTTGTAAATTTCGACGATATTTTAGCATGAAGACCGCCCTAAGAACGCCAAATAGCATACCAAGTTTGAAGAAGATTCGTTGCTTCATTTGGACACAGTAAAGAAATAACTATTTTTTCTATGAACTTTGAAGCGTTATAACTCGACAACTAAAAACTTTTTACTCACCTTTTTTTTTATAGATCGTATCTATTGAATCCGCCAAATCTAGTCAAAAGTTATCGGTGTAATATTCGGACACCCTGTATGCTGAGAAATAAATAGTAACCCACAACACCCTGTAGGTTTTGAATTTTCCTTACCTTTCCCATCTCGTAGTTATAATACTATAAGCAACAACATATTATATACATACCAGCAATTATACGTTTAGAATAAACCAAAATATAATTTTGCAACATTTATCCTTCCTTTCACAGTGTATTAGAAGTCTTACATGTCTATTAAAAACAAAATTTTTTAAAATAATTGTATTGAGATGTTACTATATTTACGATCCATGACGAAAGCCATGAACCTGTTTCATTGTCGAGCATATAAAAACTATTCAGGAAGAGTATATTATACAGCTTGATTTAATTAATTACCTTGCAAGGAGAACAAGGTTTTTTTCTTGAAAGCCTTTTTATTTATTTTTTCCGAAAACTGATTTAAACACAAAATCAAGTTTTTGCATATCATCACAGTATTTTTTAATTCTTATATACCACGTAAAATGTATATATTAACCGTACTTGTTGATCAACAACAATTTTATTTTATAACTAATTAGTTGCTTCATCGTTCAAAACTCATTTAAAATGATCCTAGATTGTATACAATATACATACAGTGTGTCCGCGAATTAAATTGACAAGAGAAAAAACTTTTTTATTACTGGTCTTAGAACAAAATGTCACTCTTGATAAAATTTTCTGCTTAGTTCAAAACCTTCAATAATGGTAATATAATTTTGATGTTACCAACAGTAATGAAGAAAATTTAAAAAAACGCATTATTTTAATATAAAAAAACGACTAAGTTCTAAATTTATTCAAAAATCAGATTACTATGTTTGAACTGCACCTGAAAAAAAAGCAAACATGGCAATCTGATTTTTGAATAAATTTAGAACTTAGTCGTTTTCTATACTAAAATATTGCGTGTTTTTAGATTTTCTTCATTATTGTTGGTAACATCAAAATTATATTATCACTATTGGAGGTTTTGAAACAAGCAGAAAATTTTATCAAGAGTGACATTTTGTCCTAAAACCAATAATAAAAAAGTTTTTCCACTTGTCAACTTAATCCGCGGACACACTGTATATATATAATTTAATTTCTTTTTGTTAAACATATCTGTTATCGATAAAAATAATTAACCTGTTATTACAGCTTAGTCATTGCTAATGAAATTAACGTTTATGTTTGACTTACATAACAGGTTGTTATAATCTAGGGAATTGTATCATATTGTGTTGAAAAGAAATAAAGATATCTAATTTTTTAATTGTTCCGGTGTAAACACTTTTAGTTCAGGGTTTCCATGTTTTGATGTGTACTATTACTACATGTGTAAGAAATAGGTACATTTACTGCAGTTCCCTGGTGGGTCATGAACGTTGCGATTATAATTCTCTTTAACCAAGAATACATTTAAATTAATTATTTAATTACATTTTATTATCACTGCAATGTTGATAAGTTCTGAATATGCATGACCTAATAAAAAGAATGAAATATACTTTGGTATTTCTAGAAACCCCGTCCTACTTATGATATTCAAATTATGCAATTGCCTTAGTCACCTGTTGATGTATGTAAATAAACTACTGCCATAATTGCTATTTTAATAGTCAATTTAAAAACTAATAAAAAATAAAAGCCTTAATAAATTTTTAATAAACTGTTTCAGTACAAACTTAAGAGTTATATTTATTAGCAAAATCTTCCCCATAGATTTTTCATCTAACAGTCTAAACACTAAATACTGGGATAACAAACAAATGCAAGTAACAAGAAATAGCTCTTTTTTTAGTTAATATTAGAAACACTCTACCGCGCATAGAATCATTTATATCAGAAGAATCAGAATGACCAACTCCCAAAATCCTTTGCTGACTTTTTGAATGAAATCCATCGATCTCCCTCCGGATCTATATTCAACCGACAATATTTTCAAAACTTAACCGAGCTATTAAATATTTGTCTGTAATTTACATTAGCTGAATGCAGGAAAGGGAAACGGAGGTCGTCATCTCGAGTTGTTCTAACTTCGAATTTTAGCTAATATTTCATTCTGGATACTTTTATACCTATTGAATATCTAACACGGTAGTCATGATAGTAAAGTCCGAAAAGCCTCCTCTGATACGTCCTTCCTCAAGTATATCACCAAAGGTTTTTAAAGAATTCTTATCAATACATGACAGAAACAGTCCCATACTACCAGCTACGTCTGACTTGATTTTCCAATTGCCCACAGACTCTGGTACTATTTCTCTACAGCTCCTAGTCATCTGTTGCAAATAGATTTCTTACTTGAGATTTCTGTGCTTTCAAAGGCATTCACCAAATAAAAATAAAATTTCTTAGCCGCGTTCCTTCAAAACATAAAACTGTCTCTCGAAATCAAGGACATTCTGAAAATAATTGGTTTCTTGTCTACCTTGTCAGCCACGTGTTCTAAAGCCGCATTAGATTTCTAATTTGCTACCACAATCTTCAATACCCCACATTACTGATAGACAAGACTAACGCAGCGGCATTCGTTGTGGTATCGTGATGCTTAGTTTTCAATTTGGGCACCGACTGCTGAGGTCACATAGCTTCTTGACTTTGATCCAACCCAAACAATTTCTTTGTGATTTTTTTATCCGCCGTCCCTACCTCTACTGCCACCACACCAGTCATTTTACCAGCCCTTCATCATCAGATCAAACGATAAAAAACGAAAAACAGGACCATTGCGCAAAAATATTTTTGGTTTGAACAGTAAAACATTATGCACACGATGATTTTTTTGTACTTCTGAAGGCATTCCTTGAATAAGAATAGAACTCATCAGCTGTATTTCTTCGGAATGTGTAGAATCTAATGTCTGACCTCGAATTTAGCAACTTATGTACTTTTCTTATGCATCTTTTTGTTTTTTAACTTTCCAACATCCACTTGGCTTTGCCACCGCAACCACCAGTATCTTTAATCACTGATAAACAAAGAAGCAAAATCAAACTACACTAACGCGACATTTTGCTGTGGTTTTGATATTTTTTTGTTTCTTTTATCTCGTCTGTATTTGGTTTTTTTGCTCTCGCCTTTAGAAACGAACGTAAAAACACCAGGATGAATAGAAGAGCCAATTCAAGAAAGCTGCTAGCAACACAAAAAATAAACCAAAAGCCTAATCGCACCACCGCAACATTTACTGTGGTGGCATGGCTTCAATATACCTTTTTCTTTTACCTCCTTTTTATCTGCCCTTTTCACCTACTGACGTCATCAAAAACGAAGATGAAAAACCCAAATGACTAAAAAACTCAAATCAAGAACGCCGCTACCAACATAGAAAAACAAAGTTATCATCGTTAGAAAGAACTTTGGCGTGGCGCCCGCCTATCCAGCTTTAAATTTTTGTTTTTATTGCCAAACTATTCTCGGCTTTGCATATCACATATACCCCTTCTGCTTTAAGGATTACAGTTCTTAAACCAGCAATGACATCATTGCCATCTCAGGCAAGAAACAAAATGCAATAATCTTCCTTTCTTTTATAAAGTGATTATGCTCCAGTTAGACCACAGTAGAATGAGTTAATGTGTGGGAAAATTAATCTGAGCTAACACATCGCAGTCAAACAGTCGTCAATTTTCTGATATTAGTTTTTAATTGGTTCTCCACAATCGACGATAGTATCTATACCATATCCAAAGATAAAGATTATGTACTTTCAGAGTGAAAAGTTTGGACTTAAATGATTCGCAGCATGTGGATGCATTTTTTGTATTCTAGGTTTTCTTCATTAATATCTCGAAAAAGTAAAAGGGTTTTCAATACTTTTCTTTTCGTTTGAATGTCTTATTTCTTACATTTAACGGTCATTCAAGAACTCAAATGCATGGAAATAATTACCGTCCTGTGTTGTTACCAGGGGCTGCGATTATCTATTTCTTTGTCCAACAACGTTAGCTTTGAAGGTGGAGTAATGACACTACAGGAAGGTCGGAAATCAAAATCAAGGCATATGAAAAATTGTCAAGTTAGATACTAAGTCTATGAGAATTGGGAACAGAAAAGGGACCTTTTTAAATCTTATCAGACATAAGAGGGTAGTATTGAAATGCTTCTTGAGTATAGACTAGTATAATCTTAAGTTCAGTTTTACTCTTTATCACCCCAAGAAAGCTTTCAGATAGATTCCTAAACCAGAGACCTAGAAATGGGGATGATATATAAAGGACAAAACAACTCAAAAAAATGAAAATATACCTGAAATCTATTTTAGGCTTTAAGAAGCTTGAGAAGCAACCCATAATGACACTTACATAACAAATTGGTGGTGGTACAAGAATCCATTTACAGCTTTGACAAATCGAAATACACTCGAGTTGTAATCTTCTTTCCAGAAAGACCTGCCAAGATTATCTGGTTTCTGAGAATGTCTGGTAGTCGTCAGGAGCAGTCAAAAAGTTTTAAAATTGTCAGATCGGAAGACCTCTCGTCAGCTCTGATTGCAACTGCTGTTTATTTCTTTCTCCCTCACATTTACAAAATTTATCGTGATTTGTTGGTTTATGATTTTAGTCAATAAAATTGATGGATATAGTAAGCAGTGTTGTGAGGTTGTCAAGATGTGCAACTTTTCCTACGATTTACTAATTTAGCGGGTTTTACAAGAAAGATCATTAAAAAACAATCTCGCTTTACATGGTAATATGTAGATTTGTAGAAACTAAAGTAAGTATGGTATTACTTGTAGCACTGACCAACTGATATTTAAGGAGAGCGTAGATCTAACCAGATCAAAAAAGAGATGCAAATATGAAAATATTTGAGAACCATTATTGTAAGAAATTCTTTAATTCTTTTATATAGGACTTTTCCAAAGAAATGCTTTGTATTCAGAATAGTGTCAAAGACACAGTGACCAAAGCTAATACTGTGTCTTGTACTGGTATGCAGACACAGAATTAATAGAACGTACTCGTTGGCAGTTAATAGCACAATAGTACTGACAGTTAAACTTCCATAGAAGTTTAGAATATCTGTTATCATGACCTACTAGAGATATTGTAATGTAGTACACTATTTATACATATTATTATATTAAATCCCATTTTTAATTATCATTGTTTCTTAAATAGGTTTTTAATTGTGTCCTTAATAGGTAGCATTGTCACTTAACAAAACAATTGAATGTCATTGAACTGTATGTTGAAGAGTGTACAGCAAATGTAAATGTGATTTTCTATAAACAAAAGATGCAAATGCAACTTCTAAATTGGGAGGGTTTACATTCTGCAAGTGAATAATCGTTTCCGAACCTTTTCCTGTGATATAAGCAAAAAAAGGTTTCTTATCAAACAGAATCTTACTATACACAATGAATGTGCATAAACTACAATAACCATGCAAGATCACCTACTACATTATACAAACATCGCGCTTTATATTTTTTTTACAGAGAAAGAAATAAAGCGATCTTTAAACAAGTTTTGTCATTGTGTAGTTTGTCTGCCTTTTCAAGAACTGGTTTTACTGAAGAATATTAATTAGCTGTATTTATGTGCAATTTTTTTGCTTCAAGCTTTTAAGTCCGAGGGTATAATAGCCCAAAACTGTTTTGTTTTTTCAATTCATTTGTTTGTAGCTTTTATTTTTGATTGTATTACTATCTTTTAGAGATTCTTATACTTGCATTTCCTCTACAACTTCTTTGTTGTCTGTTTTATTAGCTACATAAAACACTGTAGTATAATTAATTAAAGAACTTTTTGGCTCATCGTTTCTTAATAGATAATTATCCATTTATTACTTTTTTTGCGAGGTTGGTTTTATTAAGGAAATATAAACCAAGGATGGTATGTACATATCAATGGAGGGTGTTTGAAAAATAGAATTTGCTGTCGTACATAGTAAATATTCAAAAGATGAAAAGAAAAGCACACTATTTCTGTTATTTGTAATGTACCTTACTTACAGTGCTACATAGTAAGAGCAACTGGATATTTACAAAGTTCGAAGCAACAGAATAAAATTTGTCTAAGACGTGCTTTTCCTATAGTCTACTAAGCGTATGCAACTATCTACCTTAAAAAAGTTTTTAAAGTAATGACATTTTAAATTTTAAACCATAAAGGCAACTAATTAAATTAGAATTCTTTGTAGGAGTTTGCAAATGTAATAATTTAAAAAGGAAACTTTCGTTAACAGCCTACAATCAGTTGCTCCCGCGCAATGCACTAGGTATAATATTTCAGGAACTTGGGAATACCAAAGATGTAAAATCAAAAAAAGATATAAAGTCAAAAGTGATCATAATTATAAACAGAACTAATAAATTTAAAAATAAAATTAAAATTAAAAATATAATTTCTAATTTTAAAAAGAAAACTATACAATTTATGTATTTTATTCTTCAAAGTCATTTTAAATGTTTTTACCTTTTTTTACAGGTATGTTAACAGAATCCGATTTCACTACTCACGTTGTTGCCAACGGTAAGTCAATAGACGATTTTATAGTTGTAATTGTAGAAAATATAGTACATTACTGAGCATGAATAGATTTCTTTTGTAATTTAGAATTAGAAACCCAGTTTGCGTAATATTTGATTACATAACAAGTGGAAAATAACGGTAGCTACTGGCTGGATTTTATTTAAATATATGTTTCGTAAAAAACCAAAAAACTTCCGTTGTAAACTTTGCCGAGAAACTTGGCACATTTTAACTTAAAACACCCACATGTATCCAATGTTTAACCCCAACAAGTTGCAGCCTTCTGAAGTTTTTGCTTAAATTTGACAAAAAGGAATATAATTACGTCACAACGAGGGAAGTGAATTTTCGAGTTGTAGAAGTTCCTCAAACCTTCCGGAATTCTTCTCTGATACATTTGTCTTATAATTTTCTTTGTCTGAAGCTTCATTTAAAATATTAATGTTCTATTTATTTTGATTCAATTCTGAAACATTTTTTATTTATTTATAATTTTTCTTACAGCAACGATAATTTTTTTGCATGGTGGTCCTTGTCCATCTGAAGATACAGCGGAATAGACCCTGCCGAACTATGTCCATTAATTTTTATCAGCTGTTAATTATTTACATGCACCCGCCTTAGCCAGTTGCGTCTCTAGATCAATCTACTTGAATGGTTATTAATTTTAAACCTTTTAACGTTTATTCCGACTTTTCGGCGCTTTTTTTCGCCCATTTAGCAATTTCACTGACACGGATAGGACAATTTCCGAGCCAATTTGATTTTATTAAGAACAGTTGTAATGTTATATCCACGCTTCATTCCAATTTTTTCAGATGCATTATCTTGTTATATTTTCTAAATTAAAGGTAATCTATCTGCTGTCTCAAAGACAATGTTACTCACCTTGGCAAGTTTTATAAATACCGGATTGTATTTGTAACGATCGGTTGGTTTGCCCCGGGCTGTTCAACTCTTCTTTGAAGTCTCGAAGCAATTTGTAATCCTTAAAGTGTAGTTTAATTCCATATCTTTATCATTTAATCGTTATGTTCCCCACTAATACCTTCCTCTTCTTAGCAATTTCCTGCAATGCTTCCTTTTAGTATTCGATGTATTCAAGTTTACGTTTAAACATTTTAAGTAAATACATTCATGAGAATTCCTTTTATCATATGTAATGTTTCACATCATCTTCACCGCCATTTCTTAATAATAATAATAAGGTGCAAGCTTGTACCAACCGAAAAACCTTGCTTTGCAAAATTTGCAAAACTGCTCCAAATGTAGTTTCTTATCTGTCTCGTTCTAGTTATCGTCCTGTCTTCCAGTGGTAAATTGATCTTAGAGATAGATCGTACATTTAACAGGGTATGGGCTACTATAACTGTTTTAAACTAGACATTTACCATTCGTCCACATTGAGGTTTACCAAGAAATTGGATACATTTTACGTGATTAATTTTTGCTCCAATTCCGCTACAGCGATTAGGTGATAAAATTTAATCCGGAGCCCCACAGGGATATTTTCATTCCAGGAGTTTACAATTTTATTTACTTCAGGTGAACATACTTTACGTGGATCTGATTGTTATTTCTTCCTCGTTGGTTTGTTGGCAGATTTTATTTGTTTAAATATTACACTTTTAAGCAAATCTAAAGCACTTTTGTACAGTTATATAACTTTTGTGCTTAGAAATGCCAAGAATGAGGTGTAAGTTTCTGACTGGAAGTTATAGCTGTTAACGTGAGATACTGTTATATGACTATGCCTCCAAATGGACTTACAACACACTGTAATAGAAAAACTAATATAAACTCTTCTCTACTAGATTATTTGAATTATCTTGGTCAAGACAAAAACGTCAGTAAGAATGTTATAACTCTGATGTAAATAACTTCCGAAAAAATATCTATCTTTGTGGAACAATCGTCTCCATACTTTCACTTAGCAACTTGTATCTACAAACTGTAACTTTCCAGCCTGAGCATTCTAAAAACTTTTAGCCAGAGATTTTTGTTTAAAATTCTCAACTATTGTGCTTTGTATGTAAACTTATTACTAAAGACATTTAAGAATCTAACTGAGAAACTGAAAATAGAAACTTAAGTTTTAGGAGTAAGAAGATGCCTCCTTTGTAGAACACGTCAGTAAACTCTATTAGGATAAGGCAGAAACTGTTCAAAACGCGCAGTTTAAAAGATTTTAGAGTTTGGTTTCTATTTTTCCTTCAGAAACTTTATTTGCTTGTTTGCATTCTGAATTTTATTTTGCTGTTAAATAGTTTTATATAACAAAAGTAATGAGTATTTTGGAAAGATTGAATTTTTAAAGCTAGTTTTACACCTTTTTACAATTTTTTGTCAACTAATTCGTCTTTCACTTCGCAAGAACCTTGTAGATTTCTTTTGTTGTCATTGTAAGTGTACTGTCAACCATCATAAAATGTTGAATGCAAAGCGTAACATCATTATTATGACGTCCTTCGTGATGAATACTTGCAGGTAGCTTACTAGGAGTAGTATTAATTTGCAACAAGCTGTGTAATATTATACTAGACTCTTCTCAGTCTCAACTATCTCCGCAGATTGGCTCAATTTAGATCTAAGGATTTTGAGAAAGATTAGAATGTACGTGTTGTCATTGGTGCTCTTGATGGCAAACAGATATAGTGTTTAGGGTCCCAGAAGTTCATGGTTTAAAATATATCAATGAACAAACAGATTTAGAATTGCTTTGACTGTAATCAATTTGAGTGCTGAGAAAGTTCAATGTATAACTTCAGTTTGCTGTGCTTTACATAATTTTCTTCTTCCCGTTTCTCTTTTAACGCTCTGTCGATTAAATTTTCTACATCTCTTTTTAGTTTTCTGAACCAAACAGAATTTTTCATTTGTTCTAGTTTTGAACTTAACATTCTGCAATAGGCAGTAATTTTACAAAATCTTTGCAGTTGAAATTGAAATTGATTTTATGTGTGTTTAATGTTTGCGAAAGTGTATGCTGTGCTTGGACTTGTGTATGCATAAATGTCAAACAGTTTTAAATTCATACATAAGAAAGTCTTTCACCGTGCTCAATCGAGATGGAGCAATAGTAGCAGTATTTGTTGACATCAACATTTTACTATACGGAAAAAACTGTTTTGTTGGTGCTACAAAAATTTAGTGAAACTTTGGACAGCAAATATTTTTTCAAGTACAGCAAATATTTTTGTCACACAGTATAATTTTTTGTTCTTGCCACTACAGAATTTTGGTAGATACAAAAAATTTATAATTTACTTTAGAGTTAGGAACAGATTAATTTGTTGCTACAGCAAAAAAATATTTGCTGTCCAAGCTTCCACTACATTTCTTGTTGCATCAACAAGGCAGTTTTTTGCATGTAGCTTTTTCCATTAATTTCAGAGCTTTTGAGCTGATACTGACATCAACACTACCTCTTTCAATTTTCTGTTTGGGTGGCTCTTTTTCAGACCTAAATGAGTGACTTGTCAAAGAAGACTTTGACCAAATCGGATGGTATTTCAAACTGATTGATTGTTCAATTAGAAATAACTTCAGGTCTTTCAGCTTGTGGATTTCTAAAAGTTTCTTCTTGAAAGTTTGACTGGGTGGGTCTAGTTTTCGCAAAATGAAAGTAACTAACTCAAAACACCAAAGTGTTGGTGTATAAGCATCACCCGTTTCAGTACCAGTACTCCTACATTTTTAAATCTTGTTTAATTCAGCAAAGGCAGTTTATTTTCTAGGGATGTATTTAAAAGCCATAAAATTAGACTGCTTAGTAATCTCATTCACGCAAATTGAAATTTATTTTTAACCTTCCCGTGACGGAAACGATAAAGTTACCGAAAAAGACAATGTGCGGTACGTATATTTGTACCTCGAAATTATAAAAGTATGAAAAGGATTGTATGTTTTTATTTATTAAAAAGGTGAGTGAATACAAACATATTGTAATTTTACAAAGTTAAACTATTTAGTCTGTGCAAAAAATGGTTTTTACAGTGTGTCGATCCTCTTTTGCATATAAATCGGTGACATGCACCACAAGTTTGTTGAGCTTTTCCATAACTTTTCCAAAGTCTACACACCGGACACTGAATGGCGTTTTATAAGATTCCACCCTACCTCTACTGCAGTCCATATTTTATTGTAGTGATATTTCGCGCCATCTGCACAGGTTCCATCGCCTTGACTCAATCCACCAATTGCTTAAGCGCATCGCCCTTCTTTGTTATCGTTTCTAGGACTCAGTAGCCTAGATCCAGCGCAATGGTAGAAAATGAAACCCAATCCTAACAAGATCCTAGTAATCCCAATAATCGAATAATAAACAAATCAAATCGACGAGCTTTTAGGTTCCGCATAGCTCATCAAGTTCCCTGCACTGCTTTCTGTCAAGTTTATCATGCCACTAAGAATTCAGGCCCAGGAACACTTGAAAGATTGGGTTACGATGCACTGGCAGCGGAGTTGTCGCGCTCAACGAGATGTCTTTACGCCCGGCGGATGCGGTTCAGTCGGCGTTACGGGAGACTGAATGCCTACCTAGTAACAAATAACATTTTCCGCTTTCTTGCTGCGTTCTTACCTTACATTACAAATGAACGCATGGGCGAAGAAATAATAAACTATAAAAGCCACAGAAATGACCATGAGTTGACCTTTACATGTCAAAACTAGCATGGATAAATAAATGTTTCAACAAATAAATAAATTCCTTTAATCTATTTACCGTAGTAATGCTATAAGGTGTTTTGTTAATTACTTTTCAGGTTACTTTAATGAATTATCATTACTTTTAGGAGATGCATTGCCTTTATAAGGGAATTGATGGTTAAAATCCTTAGCTAACTAGTAGACAATTACTCTTTCAAGAAAACTTATTTTAATTTCATCTCAAGGCTCTTATTTGCTATTTCAATTTTTTACATTACATTACATTTTTGTCTTTAGCTTTGGGTTAGCATTTTTACGGTAATAATAAATTTCGTAGGTACCTGCCACTTTTTTATTTTAATTTTGCTTTTTTATCAGTAATCGACCAGTTTAAAAGTTTTTATTGTTTTCTTATTTTAATGTAATAAAGAAAACGGGATGACTAGAAATAACGGTTTGAAAGTAGAGAAATGTACAGATTAAAAACGCACAAGTTTTTATTTACGCAACTTTCTCCAATCAACTCAACGTCTTGCCACATTATACTTGATTGTAAGTTACGGTTAATATTGATGACTGGTAAGTACTTGTCCAAGTTATACCTACGTACATTATACAAACAAAACAACTTAGAAAACAGGATTTGATTATTCATGATTACAAGGAATTAATGACATTTGCAGTTCTGGGCATCTGATACTGGTTTAATTTAGAATTCTAAACTATCTTAATTAGATCTCTCATCAGACAGAATAAGTAATAAAACAAATTGATTTTTAAAACTTTTAGTTTTTGTTCAGGTTAGTTATGAATTTATGATATTTGGCAAATTTTAGAGAACATATTGGCATACAATAATAATGTGTTATTAGAGATTTTTAATGGTCTCATAGCTAGGGGTTCAGAGATACTTAGTGTCTATTCGTAGACAAAAGAGATATCTATTATCGATCTGCTAACTCTACAGGTTTGTCTCGTAATTAAAAGTTAAGTTTTTGTTTTTGGCTTTTTTAATTTATATCTTTGTATGCTTCAGTAACTAACATGACTGGGATATTGGAATTTTTTTCTATCTAATGTTTATATTTTGTTTACACGAGAAATTAATGAGGCCCAAAATTTGCTTTATGGTTGCGTCATTTTGATTATATTTTCGCTATAAAAACATCACATTTCAGCTTATCTTAATGATACTATACGTAAAATTTTATTTTAAAACATAAAACATTAGTTTGTTTACAAAAGTTGCTCGTTTGGAAATGCTTAAAACAATTTTCCTGTAATTGTTATTGTGTTTTTTTGTGATATATTATGGTAACATAATAGACAGATTAGTATCAGTGAAAAAAGCCCCGAACTAGTTATCAATATTGTGATCTTCAAAAATCATCATATGGCGTGTAATTATTTTAGTTTGGCCTCGTGTGTTCATCTATAAAACCCCTAGCAGTAAATAACGAATGGGCAGTCCAGTCCAGTTGTTGCACTTACACTCTCGACTTGACATCAAGAGAGATGAAGGGAATCATCGCTTTGGTTGTTGTTACTTTTTTTGCTGCTACACAGGTAAGTTAGACAGTTTTTTATTTTATTTTTAAAATTTTTTAGAAAGTTTCTTTTTAATTTTTTTGTAAAAATTGAAATTTTATATTAAAGTTTTTTCAGGATTTTAAAAATCCCTTGGTAGCAAAATTTGTTAATTATAGAAAAAAGAAAGTAAGATATTTTTTTGAAAATTACTTTCTGTGTGGGTGTGTTTTTCTACATTTATCTTAGTTATTTGTTCACTAAGTATTACTAAATTTCTTTGCTTGCTGTAATAATAATTTTTTTTGAATGTGTTATTTGTAACAAAAATGCTTTTAAATATCTGAGGGATTGTATAAAAATGAACATTAAAAGAACCTGATTCAATAAGAAAATTTAAATTTGGCTAAACTAGTTCGCAAAAAAAGTTAAGAAAATTTTAATATAACAGAAATATATTTTTTACTTAGACAGCTAAATTAATATTTAGAAAACTTTAAGTTTTCTAACTTTTATAAAATATTGTTAAGTTATATAAAGTATAACAATAAGAAATAAGATTTCTTCGTGATACAACATAAAAACTCTGAATTCAATTCCTAAATTTGGAAATAAAAATTTATTGTGATATTATTACTTTATTATGGATAATAAAGCCTCGTGTTTAGATGAAGTATTATTCTTCACAAATCTTAATTTTATTTTATTTCTGTTCGATGGAATTTGAATTTTAAATATGTTGTCGTGCATGTAATACTGTCCAAGTATGGCTAATAAAAGAAAGACATAAATGTTTCATGTCTTAATTTATCAAAATATTCAACATATGTATTACTGGTTTATTTTAGTTACATAAAATAATTACTTTTAAATTAACAAATGTTTTATATTAGATCATTTTATAATTTACTTTTGCGTAAATTAATTAATGCAATTATAATTTAGCAAAATTTAAAATATGATCTTTGAAAAAGCGTAAAAAATTGTGAGAAATTATCCAAAGAAATTTTCAGGAAAATTATTACTGGTTTTAATGGGTAGTAATTTTTGGTAATCTGTATATTTTCAGTGATGATGAATTCCAAATTTTTAGTTCATCAGCTGTCTTTATTTTGTTATTGTTGTTCTATTCTTTACCACTTTCGAACATTAAGTTTACTTGTTTTTCTGTTTATATTTTTTCGGCTTACCAAATTTTAAGGGGTACTTGAAACCATGTATATTAAAAAAACCGTAAGTTTCTCTAGTCAGGAGTAAATTTGAGGAAGTAAACTTGAATCATTCCATTTACTGTTATAAGACGATTTAAAAGATTTGGTTCATGCTTGTAAGGTGGAAATTGAGAAAATTCTAAAGTTTTGGAGAAGTGTACAGATCTGCAATCATTTTATTATTTCTTTCTTGCAAATTTCAATTTGGAATGTTTTTCTCTGTGATCACTTCATTTATTGGAAATTAATTAGATTTACCTTCTTAGGGCCTTAATTGATTGTAATAGTTTTACGCAATTTATGGTGTTATTTCCCTGTTCTCTTTAGGAGCCAAGAATTGCTATTTTTAAAGCACGCGTTTCTCATATACCCTCGATTGTCTCTATCAGTATTCCTTCTATAAAATCGATCAATATAAAAATGTGTACCAGTACTTTTAGTTTCTTTTTTGTTATAATTGTCTAAGAAGCGGTTGATTCTACAAGTTAAGTTTCTGTTCATTCTGGCCTGAATACTGAAGCCTTGCGATAATGATGATTGCCTGTGCTAATCATATTGTTGCCTTAAATTGACTTTGTCACAGATAAAGACTAATCTTCTATTATCTTCTTCTTATTTGTTTTGTTCTGAGTATTCATTTCTGCCGTTAATGCCTAATTTTGATTCAACAATAGTCGTCATTTATTTACCTCATTTATATTCTTCCAACTTTTATTTTTAGATTAATTTCAATAAAGCTGCTAAGAAAAACTACTTCTTAAATTGTATCAGTAGGCAATTACATATAACCAAGAATATCCAATAACTGACAGTTATGAGGATTATTTTGTTGACGCAATTTTACAAAGTTTATTCTTGTCTTAAGAACACTAATAGCAAGAGCGTAAAAGACAACAATGTGCTCGAAATTCCGAAAAGTTTCTTCCCAGAAAATTTCTTCAAATATTTGGACAACTTATTGATTTTCAATTATCTACCTTTATAAAGAAAGAACAATCAAATCAAATTATGCAGATTATTTTCTCTTTCCTTAATATTAAATTATCGCAAATTATGTAGTGCACCAACCTATGAAAACGCGTTTATTTAATACTTAACCTCCCATCTTTCAGGTCTTAATTATGTTTCAAAATTTTACCAAAATTATTTTAATAAACTGAGCTTGAATTTTACTTTTAATGTAATGTAGTTCCACTATTTTCTATGCTGAAACTTATTTTCACAAACGTACTTATAAACAGGTTCTTTTAATTCATTAACTCAATCACTCGTACGTTGTACCCTGTCTGCAACAGCAGACGATAAGTAGTTTAAATTATAAATGAAAAAAAAACAATTGCATCAATCATAGTGGAAGCCCTTTTGTGTTTAAGCAATCGCGTGATTGAAATTGCCAATTATTAAATCACCCACTAAAATTACGTCTATTAAAGTGAAGGAGAAAATTAAATCTATGTCTTTATATGTTTCTTATTTAATTTAATATAATTTTGTAAATGTTACAGGCTTTAAGTGACGAGGCAAAAGCAAAACTAAGAGAACACTATGAACATTGCACAGGTGAAACCAAAGTGGATAAAGAATTGATTAACAAGGCTCGTAAAGGTGAATTTTCAAACGATGATAAGCTTCAACAGTATTACTTCTGCATGTTCAACCGAATTGGAATCCTTGATGCTGATGGAAAGCCCCAACCAGACGTCCTTAAAGACAAAATAGCTGCTGCTGGTGATATAAAAACGGAAGATGCTGAAAAAGTTATTGCTGCATGTAAAGATAAAAAGGGAGCTGACAAATATGAAACTGCTAGACTGATTTATGAATGTTACTATACTGTTAGCCCTCAGCATATTTCATTTGCTTAAATAAAATATGCAGTTAATTGTTTTAAACTAAGAATAATTGTTGTTTAATTAAAATGCTAATTGTTATAAGTATTACAATATTGTAATGTTGTATCCGTATTTTGTAATGTCACTAGTTATTTTGCTGTAAAACTAAATAAAGTTTTTCACCAAGACTCTACCTGGTATTTTCACTTTCGATGTAACCTTGTTATTGTTTACTTTACTTAGAATTTTTATGTTTTAAGTTGTAATAATAAATTATGTTTGCTGTACAGTTATACCATCCCAAAACTAATTTATGTACAGTGTTTAATTTTTTTTAAGTTTTGCAAATATATTGAGATTAGTTCATTAATAATATCACGATTGGGAAAAAAATCATACAAAGAAGAAACTGGAACTCAATAAAATTCTTTCAGTACAGATAAAACATGACAGCCTTTTCAATATCTTAAAATTATCAAAGTCTATCAACAACCTTTTTCTTGAAGTAATCTGCTATTACCTAACCATGATAATAAAAAATCTTATAATTTAAACAAAGTTATTGAGTTTATTTAGCCTAGAAATTATCTCACAAGTACATTTAGCTTTAAACAAGGAATAATACAATAAAATTCAAGTCACATCCGTCAGATCATTTATCCCCTAACCGTTAAGATGCTTTAGGTAGCATAAATTTGAACATACTGCGACTGATTGAAAAAGGCTTCCAACGTGTACACATGGAAAATCGATACAGGAAGTAATAGTTATAATTCAAATTGTGTCAAGCTGTATCCAGCATATAAGCAGGAAGTAGCAATTCAAAGGATTAAGGTTCTAAAAAAGATTTCAGACATCAATGTCAAAAACAAAAGTTTCTTCAAAACTACCCCACTATCCAGCAAGTATTCTATGCTAAAGTGTCATAAAAGCCGATAGGACAGACTTCTTTGGACACCACAAATTACATGAACTGCGTATTCTAAGGAAACAGCAAAGACAATCAAGGTACTTACTAAATATCAGGTTATTACGGGTAGCTCTAATTTACTAAATAAAATTCATTTCGTAACCACGTGGTTTGAACAAATAGTTTATTACACACAATTAAATAAAAGAAATTCAGTTGCTGCTCAGGGCTGGCCAGGGCACTTACAATAATTTTCCTTAATTCTAAATTAACCTCCCTTAATTACAAATTACAACAAACACAAATTCATCAAAATATTACTTATCTGCGGGTTCAACGCACTACACACGGCACCACGTGGTCTCTTACACTCGTTGGCCGGTTGGAAGCCTCGTGGCGGCGTGTTTTTCCAGACTCTTTGATAACGGCTCAGATCGTGGTCGCTTTTATTATTACTCCTAACAAATTGTACTTAGCTGCTTCTTCTTTCAGGAGACAAGACCAACTTCTTTTTTAAGGGTTAGCGTGGGGATGCTCGTTCACCAAGTGGGCACACCCTCTCGCTCTCTGCTCTCAACCCCGCATGGACGAAATCTTCGGTCGGTGTCTTGAACCGATACCGTTATCTAGGTTGGTGACGCATTTCCGGCTAAGCCATCTTGCACAGGTCTATCACCTTTAATCATTTTACCCGCACTACTTACTGGTACATACGCTGTGCTCCGTAATTAGTGTTTCTTGTACACTTTAATACCTCACATTAACAAAACGTTAACCCGTTACAAGTTCTTCAGAAAACCAGTGCAACTGTCTTCTTACCTACGGATGAAACACTTAGTCAGCAATAGTCAACTACTGCGATCCATCCTCTATCCACTACCATGTCTAAATAAGGTAAATACCACCTCAGACAGATCTTGTCAGCTTAACTCAGGGTTTTTGCTTTCTTCCTCGCCCATTCCATCAACGTCCAGTTCTCAGTTAAAAATAGAATACATCAATCTAGATAATGATAATATAGAAAAAGAGGTTGGCCAAAGAGCAAACCTAGATGAGATGGAGAAAAGTCATCTTGAACGATAGTAATGTTATCCATCTAATCATATTCCTAAACCAATCCATGTTACAGTGGCATTGTAACGGATACCTGAACGATTCTTGTGAATGTAGTTTGCTAAGCATGAATCTTAACCCATTGGGTATTTGTCTGCAGGAAACGCATTTGAGGCCTAGCCAGCATCTAAATACAGGTAAAGAAACATTTTTAAATTTAAGGTCTAACAAGCTATCTTCTGTAGATTTAAGTTTTTACTGGCCTAATTTGACAACAGCCTACCAGTGTAGTACAATATACAAAAACCTTTATTCTAATCACCCTCCCATAAAACTTAATACTGAACTATCTCGTTTAGCATCTAATTTACCCTAGGTGTTATCTTAAACAAAAAATTCAAAGCATCTACCAATATAATTATTGAAGCTGATGAAGCAAACATACCAAGAGTCAAGTACCGTGGTGAAACTCTCAAGTAGAGACGGCAAATAAAGAGAAAAAAGTGCGTTAAGGTGCTTCTACGCCAATTCAAATATTGATAACATGATTGCCTCCAGACGTGAACGGGCCAAAGCGCATAGGAAGATAAAGCAAAGCAACCGGGAATGTTGACGCTGGTATATACCCACTGTCGGATCACAGATCCCAGCTCAAACAATTTGGAGAAAGGTTAGAACACTCTTGGACCGAAGAATACTCTTATCCTACTCTACAGAATAGCAAAGAAATAACAATATTTCTAGTCGCGAGTAACTTCGACGCTAATGACGCTACTAAAACTGACAATTTATTGAGCGTTTCGACACTAGTAAAGCTGTTTACAATGCCCTCTTTTTTTTGGTAGAGCTTTCTATCAACAAATCTCAATAAGGTTTTTTAAAAAACTTGTACATCATTAATGTAGCAGTCGACAACTCATGATTTATTGTCACTCTTTCAGATAGATTTCTGTAAAAACAAATCAACCACAGATCAATTGGTTCGCATGGAAAACTGTATTGTAGAAGACTTTGAGAAATGTAAGCATACAGTAACTGTGCTTATTGACTTAGCAAAGGCATACGATAAGATAAGTTAATCTGCCCTTGTTCCTACAGAGTGTTTTATCTGAGTGCAAGTTTATTATTTGTGTTGGTGATAATGTTTTCTCTACTCGCATTACCTTGAGGGACAATTTCCAAAGACTTTACGGTAAGCGTGACACTTTTTGTTAATAAAATTACAGCGTACAATGCGGTAGATAAAAGTCTATACTATCTTCTGCTCTGTTAGCAACATGACAGAAACAAAACAGACATTTTTTTACCTTTTCTATAGACGAAAAACATTGCATTCATTCTTGCTGACTTTGTGTACCCCATCATAATCCTTCTTTACATATAAATAAGATTGCTATCGAATGTAGGCAGACATCTAGAATTGTGGATTTAACATTTGATTCTAAACTTAGTTGGTCTTCTCACTCACAACAATTAAAGCTAAAATGTAAAAATGGCGTGTAGTTATTCAAGTTGTATCTGGTGTCACTTGCGGTGCAAGAAGTAGAGTGTATTAATTGAATTGTATAAGTCTCTGTTTTAATTGCGTCGGAATTATGGTTGCATGCTATACTCTTCCTCCTCTAAATTTAATTTACTCCTTAGATTCTACTCAAGACAAATTCATTCGTCTTCCAATCTGGGCATTCCAAACAAGCCGTTATGGCAACGTTTTCTAAAACGAGTGTACTCTCATTGATTTTTAGAAAAGCTAGATTTAATATCAATTATGGCATTAGCATCTAGTATTATCCGCAACACTCTAATCACTAGTTGCGCTTTGATATTACCTCAAACGAGAAAAACGTCTTGTTACAAAACCTGTAGCAGACAGATTATTGAAGCAATCGGATAAAGTTGGATTTCGATCATCACAAATGCTGCTGTTTATTCAACAACTTTGAATGATATTACTGACAAACACTGTAACTGCGTTACAATTCTTACTGGGTCATAAAAGACTGCAAAAATGTACGCCATATAACATGAGAGTATATTTAACTTGCTTCGACTCGATGAGCGTACGACATGCCGAAAGCGACATCTTCAATACAGATCTTTTAATTCAAGGTATTCTGACACCTTTGAATTGGTTAGAACATTAGCAGAAAGTCGTTTTATTTGTGTGGACATCAGGACATATCGGCATTACGGGAAACGAACAGATACAGGTGCTCGTCATGCGGCTCAGGAAAATCCTTCTGAAGCTATACCTTTACTTCCAGATGACCCGAAAGCAGTAGCTTCCAATCTTGTATGGCAAAAGTGGCAAAACGCATGAAATTTTGCCGATGCTAAATTAAAGGCGGTTAAATCATCTGTTAAAACACGGGAAAAAGTTGCAAATTTAAGAAGGAAGGAGGTAGTTGTTACCAAATTAAGATCAAGGCATGATTATTCTTTGACATCTGACCTTCCAAAATAAGAAATGACACGGTGTTTTATTTGTAATAATATACCAGCATACCCAATTACTGAACATATGATTTTTATAGTGCCCCGCCTTAACAAATATAAGGCAACGCGCAAGTCTACAACTTACTCTGCATAGAAATTTAGAAGACAGAGAAACCAACGAATAAATTTTAACATTCATTAGACAAGCGCACGTGTTTGAGAAACTATAATTACAAATATCTTTGATATGCTGGGTTATGATGGTAAGCTACTGAACCAGTAAATGACCATTGTAGTAGAAACTGCTGTAGGAAAGAAAAAAGTCATAACTAAGAATAGTAATAATAGCTGCAGATAAAATATCTATAATAACAAAGTTAATGTAAAAACCTTAAAATTTTTTAAAAATTCATTTTTAAAACTCAAGTTCAAAGTAATATCAGAAACTAATTTAATGGAAAGAACGAAAACAGGATACTGAGATTATAACTGTCCATGTCCCAACAAAGGATATTGACAAATAATCTAAAATACCAAGAATATGACAAAATTTCAATTACGACATAAAATTACTAATAATAGGAAACCTTAATGCAAATATAAGAAAAGAGAAACAATTTAAGCCAGCAACATGATCAAAACAATGAAAGCAGGAAGTCTTGTATGCCCAAGGGTACTTGGCTAAATCTAGGTAGGAACACATGTAATCAAATTGACCACGCGATAATAGAAGAGATACATGGAAAGAAGATACATGATGTAAGAAGTTATCGCGGGTATCAACAGCAATCATTGTGTAGCTAATACTTGGTTATATAAAATAAGACAGAGGAGGAAATATCAAAAACCTAAAGTTTGACTTAAAAAAAAAGTAAATAGAAAAGAGACCATAATAACTTTAAGAAACCGGTAGAAAAATAAATAAAAAATAATGAAGAAAAGGAACATATAAATCAAGAGTGGAACAAAGTGACAGAAATAATACTCCAACAGATTAAAAAGAATGTAGAAGTTCAAAAGACAAGTAGGAAGAGGAATTGGTTTGATGAAAAATAGAGAAAGTTCATTGACAAAAAATAAGAGAAAGAAACCAGTGCTTTCAAAACAATGCCAGAGAAAATTAACAACAGTACAAAGAAAAAACAAAGAATTATAGGCCAAAAAATATATAAAATATATAAAAAAGGTGAACATTTAATATGTGAAACTTATAGACCAATTTGTATTGTATTAAATATCAATACCCTTAGGAAGATTATTGATAATAGACTAAGCATACAATCAGCACCAGAGCAATAGACCAAATTTTCAGTTCAAGGCGAAATTCAAACAAAATGTTGGAGAAAAAACTTTAAATTGCATATTACGTATATGGAATTCATAAACTTTAGAAGAACCTACTAACAATAAGGTTCAAGAGCGAAGGAAAGATTAAAAAATATAGTAAAGGGGTTTGGGCAAGAAGCAGAAAAAGAAGGTTTGAAAATTAATGAGGAGGGATCAAAATTCTCGACCTCTGGAAAACCCACGCAGCTCAATGATTAGAAGATAATTTTAAGAACAAATTAATCAAATTTAAAAATTTAATTGTGTGGTGTACCTCGGAACAGTGGTAACAAAAGAGAGAAAAATAAAAAAAGAAGTAGACACAAAAAACAAAAGTGAATTTTTCAAAATTGCAATATGTTAAATTCCCCAAAATGATTTCTAAGAAGAAGATTGTCCACTATTTCAAACAATATTAGATTTAACTTGTCATTTTGTTAAACCTTTGAAATGCAGTGACAAAGGTACAGGCATTAACAACCAAAATAGGCATATAGATATTCATAAATACATTTTAAATAAATCAGTTTTTTCTAAAAACTACTACATCTTTAATTCTTCATAAGATTATTATTTCTACAAACATACACAACTTTGCAAAAAATTTGCTTGTTAATTACGAGTATTACATAAATACTGCACCTTGAACTTGATGAATTTTATATGCACAAAAGCTAGTTCTTTGGCTAAAACGTCAGCATCTAACTTGTGTATATAAGTGAGCGCAATTTTTATTGTAAATCAGTTGAATTAATTCTACAGCTCTAACGACAATAATACAAACACAATGAAAGCATTTTTTTCACTTTGTGTTCTGGCTGCTGTTGCCTTCGTTCAGGTAAGTGTGTGACTTATTCGATGTTTTAAATTTAAAAATCTTAATTTAGCTTTTAATTAAAATTGCATATGTTTTATTGTCAAAATTTAATTTTTAAAAACTAAAATGGTAATTATATTTTACACACTAACCGGAAACTTTCATTTTTATAGGGCCAACAATTAACCGCAGAACAATCCGCCAAACTTAAAGAACATGCTAAAATATGCATTGAAAACAGTAAAGTCGATAGGCAACTTGTGATCGACGCTCGCGCCGGCAAGTTTGCAGAGGCTCCAGAATTGTACGAGTTCTATACTTGCATTTTTAAACGCGTTGGTATCATGGATGACAACGAAAAACTCCAAGTAGATGCAATTCGGGCCAAAGCCCCAGCAGACCTTAGCAAGGAAGCTCTCGAGAAAGGAATTCAAACCTGCGCCAAAGCCCAAGATGCAGGTGCAGGAAAAGTCGGTTTTGCAGCTTACAAATGTTTCAAAACCGAAACAGACATAAAAGTTGAAATCCCTGAAGATCAATAGTTTTACACTGTTAATGTTCATTATTTTGTTCGTTTTATTTGCAGTATTTTAATTGGACGTTTTTTTATAGATTTTAGGATATAAGCCACGTGAAACGCAATTTAAAATATTTTTTTACCGAAGCCTTAATACGTAGTACTTAAAGAAATGAACAAACTGTACAAAGATTGTTAAATATAATTTTGTCTTACAAATAACTGTTTTTTAAATTCTTAACAAGGGTAATCTCAAAAGTGGATTTTTGTCAACTGAAACCCAAGATATAAAACAAAATAAATCAAAATTCTCGATCTCTGAAAAACACAGGCAACTCAATGATTAGAAGTTAATTTAGAGAACAAATTAATCAAATTTAAAAAATTTAATTGTGTGGTGTACCTCGGAACAACGGTAACGAAAGAGAAAGAATAGAAAACGAAGTAGACAAAAAAAAATCGTTTCAGCAACAAAAAGTCTAGATGAATTTGTGTGTGGAAAACAAAAGTGAATTTGTGTAAAACAAAAGCACAACCAGTGCGGAATATGGCATTTAACAAAAAAAAAGGAAGGCAATGTGGAAACAGGTATACCGATTTTTCAAATTCCATTATGTTAAAATTCCCCAAATTAATTTCGAAGAAGAAAATTGTCCACTATTTGAAACAATATTAGATTTACTTGATATTTAGTTAAACCTTTCAAATGCATTGATAAAGTACAGGCATATAGATATGCATAAATACATTTCAAATGAATCAATTTCTTCTTTAATTCTTCATAAGATTATTATTTCTACAAAAATAGATAGCCTCGCTAAAATTTCCCTTGTTTATTTTTACATAAAGACTGCACCTTGAACTTGATGAATTTTAAATGCACAAAAGCCAGTTCCTTGGCTAAAACGTGACCATCTAACTTGTGTATATAAGTGAGCACAATTTTTAGTGTAAATCAGTTGAATTAATTCTACAGCTCTAACAACAATAATATAAACAAAATGAAAGCATTCTTTGCACTTTGTGTTTTGGCTGCTGTTGCCTTCGCTCAGGTAAGTGTTTTACTTATTCGATGTTTTAAATTTAAAACTCTTAATTTAGTTTTTAAAATTAAAAATTCTATATCTTTTATCGTCAAAATTTAATTTTTAAAAACAAAAATGGTACTTATATTTTGTACAGTAACCAAAAAATTTTATTTTTATAGGGTCAACAATTAACTGCAGAACAATCCGCCAAACTTAAAGAACATGTTAAAATCTGCATTGACAGCAGCAAAGTTGACAAACAGCTTGTGATCGACGCTCGCGCCGGCAAGTTTGCAGAGACTCCTGAATTGTACGAATTCTTTACTTGTGTGTTCAAACGCGTTGGTTTCTTGGATGATAACGAAAAACTTCAAGAAGACGTAATTCGAGCCAAAGCCCCTGCTGGTCTTAGCAAAGAAGTTCTCGATAAAGGAATTCAAACCTGCGCTAAAGCCCAAGATGCAGGTGCAGGGAAAGTCGCTTTCGCAGCCTACAAATGTTTCAAAACCGAATCAGACGTAAAAATTGACATCCTTGAAGATTAATAGTTTTACATTGTTAATTATTTAAAGCAGTATTTTAATTGGATGTTTTTCATACATAAGCCATGTGAAAAGCAATGTAAAATATATTTTTCCGAAGCTTTAATACGTAATAGTTAAAGAAATGAACAAACTGTACAAAGATTGTTAAATATAATTTTGTCTTACAAATAACTGTTTTTTTAAATGTTTAATAAGGGTAATCTCAAAAGTGGATTTTTTTCAACTGAGACCCCAGATAAAACAAAATAGGTACCACGCTTTATAAACAACCTATTTCAAAATGTTGAAAATTAAGCATACTATAATGGGACCTAGTTTGTTCAAATGTTCAATTTTTAATGGAAACTTCGTGCAACATGCAAGATGATTATGCAGTTTAGTGTAAATGCAGAATTTAGTAACAACCTGTTAGTACATTGATTTAAGTTAACTGATATTCTAGAAAGGTGTTGTTATACATAGAATGCAATTCCAAGATATTAATTTGTGCTCTTCCGTCTTTACTCATCTGTCATTCACATTTTATAGGTTAGCTTTTATTTTAAGTATGTAAAATAAGACTCAATAGAGAACTATTTCCCAGTACAATGGTCTCTAAACTGTAAGAATAAAAAAATCAGAATCAGTTATATCTATAACAGGATATTGAAAGGTGGCGAATTTGATACTAAAATTTTATTATTGTCCAAAATACGTTTTTCGCCTTGCTCAATATTGTTGGGGTAAAAATATAAAAAAATATAAAAATGATAATGTGACTTATCCGTTTGTTCAGTTGTAAGATTATTTTAAAAACTGACAGAAAAATCAAAACCAAAGAAAATTCAGAGGTATAAAAACTTTCTTAGAAGAGAACGTACCTCAAGCATATTTAGTTACAGAGGAGTCTGATAAGGGCTTGACCTCATGCTAGCCATTGAGTATTCCAGCGACTAAGATTGGGGAGAGCGACGTAGGTTGTAAACAAACACTGGAAAGAAGGTAACTAGCAGCTAAATTAAGGTAATATCAATGAAGATATGGTTCTCAAGGTGTGGTGTGTGAACGTAGTGGCCATCGACGTGTGATATTAGACAGCGTGGTAAACATCTGCAGGTCTGCCGCTTTACAATTTTTTGACAGTCTTGAGCACTCGCAAAAGTCACCAAGATGGCTAGAATCTAAACTTAATAATATTCGAATTTCTTTTGTTGTTAATTTACCATTTCTGGCAGCAGTAACTTTAAATTCCATAAAATAATGCTTCTAATCTTAAGTCAAATCAAAAAACAATTCTAAGCATTAAAATTTATAGCATTCTACCTTCTATTTAAAGCAGATAGCTTTCTTGTTATTAAAAGTGTATTTAATTAAATGAAATAATGTTTAACAGTGTATAATTATTAATTAAATAATGTTAGATTTATTGCACCTTTATAATTAATGACATAAAAAAACAAAGTGATACATAGTATGCTATGTAAGAATACAATGTCTCATGTAGTAAAATATTATGGTAGTTCCGGTTATTCGTTACTTATACAATTTTGTATTTATCTATTTATAATGTGAAGCAAATAATAGTTTTTTAAATTGCAGTTATAATAAGAATGGAAATTATTCACGCATATTAAATCTTGTGGGAAGAAGGTAGGGTTTTACCACTCAACAAAGTAAACCGTCCAACACTATAACTAATTAAAAAAGGTTGACTCAATAGTAACATTCATGCCAAGTACAAAGTCATTAAAATAGCTGTTTGTTGTAGCAGAAATTAAATTGTCGTAATAGTTGAGTAAAAATGAATTATTTCTAGTTGGCCGAAACTCATTGAAAACCCCACCTTTTGATAACAATTTAATCGTTTGGTTGTTCTTCAGATTTATAAAAAGGAAAGCAGTAGTCTAAGTACTGAGTATCTTTCTTACAACTCGAAAAGATAAAAACATTTAAATCGTGTTAGAAAGATGTTTTGTAATAAAATAACTTGGTGAATTGATTACAGTTGTCTAATATCAAGCAGTTGATGAAATTATATTCTTTTGATATAATGGGATGAACAAAATTGATATTATTCAAAAGAATATAGAATATTAACTTATATTTTTATTTTTATCATGTGATGTGCCACAAGATTCAGTACTTGGACCACTATCTTTCTTGATGTATACGCTTAAATCATCTGATCAATGATGCCTAGGTTTTAAATTTATCAATAACAGTTTCGGTAAACTTTAGTTTAATGTGTTCGCAGTTTTTATCAAAAGTAGCTCTAAAGTTGGCACACTACAGCTGTTATCTTAAGGTGTTGCGATCTCTGATTAATGAATAGGAAAAGACTGTACAAACTGAAAATCTAATGGAAATAGTCGAAAAGATTAATAGAAATGCTCAAAATAAGAAAGTTATAGTCTCCTTAAACTCTGAACACTCCTCATAAATTTCAATTTTTATTCCAATAAAATTTCAATTAGATCTGTGTCTCCATTTGTTGATTGACCGCTTGCTGATCTGTTATTGTCTAGAAAACCTAATAATTAAATGATTTATTATTTATGGTTTTTAATGAAAAATAATGCTTTTGAGCTTTGCACAACAACCAAAGCTTTCAAATTTGAAACGGTATAACTTGGCCAAATTGAACCTAATAAATTTTATAAAGCAAACAGATTTGTATTACTTAAGTAGCTAGGCCAGCTCTGCAAGAACTTAGGTCTGGAGAAGTTTCATGGTTATAATGATCTTTTATAATATTCCAAAATTACTCCCAACTAAAATTTTTTAAGATGCCGTACAGCTTGCAACAAACATGGCAGCTAGTACTTGCAGAGTGTATTGACTATAAATATATACCAGGTGTAGCACTGATTCACAATCACGCAAATATTTCACCTCACTGATATCTCGAACATATTTCTGTAGAAACGTTTACCTTATTCCATAGTTGGATAAAACAGTTAGCCAAACTCCCGATAAATATGTTTCCGGAAACCGAATTAGAACTCGTTCAATTTATTATCGAATATGAGCTGAGTTATGCTACTCAAGCTATAAAAAATAACATAGTCGTGGAAAGTAACCTACTCGTATTTTCTATGTTTTTAACTAAAGAAATTGTTGGAGAAGCAGGAATATTTTGGGTGTATTTTTAATATGTTCATAGTTATTTGTTATTCGCTCTCTTAATTATTGCACATAGTTAACCAGAATATTTTAAGATGTTTCAAAAAAGGTAATTCAGAAGATTGCAATCGTGTGAACAAGCAGACCTTGAAATTACTCTTTCTTGTCCAATCTACCTATTTGGATAGATATGTTCGATTTATTATTCTCTGGAAATGCAACCGAGATGTACTAGCCTTCCATCATGCATAAAATAAATTACTTTTTATGATCTTGTCACTGTTTATATTTCGGATAGCGTAATGCTTTTTGCAATTATTTGATTAAAAATTGAATGAACTCTAACACTGAAAGCAGACATTTTTGAACACATGACTATAGAAACTTTTTATTTATTTAATTCAAAAGTTTGGCCAACTAATTCAGAACCGCCCTATTGCATTTGCATCGAATGTAAACGCTGCTGAAAATATGCATAATTAGTTATCTTTTGGTAGAATTCCTTTTTTTTTGCTCTTCTATGCTTTAAATGCAGTAGAACTGGCAATATTTTACCTTTTTATTTTGGTAAACATGGTGTTTTAGTGTCATTTTTGTATGGCAATATTTGGAAAATGACAGTATACTTTTCTATTGTATTTAATGGTAATTTAATATAAATTAAGTAGTTTTCTCAATAAACCTGCTTACTTCTCTTTAAACATTTATGGTTTAAGATCGGGCATTACGTACCGCATAGTGAAATGTAAATTTCTGTTTGATACTATTTTAGAAACTTGCTTGTTTGAAGTGCTGCAGTTTATATGTTCTAAATAAGGCTGATAGAATTGTGCTAAGTCGGGTACATGATGTTAATAAATTCAGTTGCTCATAGTTGCTTTTGAACGGTGTAGCTACATTTTTAATTTTACATGGATCAGCACAACAGATTATTGGCATACGTATAGAAAGATCAGCAGATATAAAAAGAAAACTGTATCAAGCAATCCAATAATGCTGACTGTCAGCTAACTGCATTAAAGCAACAGCTTGCCACCACACAATTTACTGTCAACGCGAATCAACACTTTGATTCCATAATCGCAACTTGTGAAATTAAGCTTTATAAATTCCAGTGGCAAGACAAACCAAGGTTTGTACAGCTTTTTCAAGTTGCATGGTAAGTGGATGGTGAGCACATTTAGAATCCAACTAACTCTTAGAAAAATTCCAATTTGAATTCTGCGAGCAACTTTGCACTGCTCCATTTACGTATCTGTTAAAAGATGTCATTAAACAGAAAGACTACCCAAAGTTGATTGTGATACAAAGTACCAACACCAAACAAAAGACGATTGCAAATTGAACTCAATATCGATTTTCTCTCCGCTAGAGGCGCTGTTGATCTACGTTAAATTTGACAGGTTTAAACGTCAGTTTATAAGTTTGAGGTTATTAAAATTTAAGTTTTAGAAAAAAGTAATTATTAATGCCTTGTTGTTGTGTATTCTTTATTCTTTTCAAAGTTTGTATGTGCAAGTGCATATTTTCTATTTCCTCTCCGTCATTTTCATTACTTTCACAATTAAATTTTTATAAACTGCTGTAAAACAGATTTCGTAGTGGTTGCGCAACCGTTTCTGTAGAAATCGGATTAATCCAGATAACTCTGTCATGAAATTTGTATGATCAAATCAAAAATACAAGTTAAGTTTCTGAAAACACATTATTTATTGATTTTTCTAAAATTTAATTTTTAATAACCTCACACTTATAACCTGACGTTTAAACTTGTCATTTTTAATGTAGAAAAACAGCGCCTCTAACGGAAAGAAAATCGTTACTGAGCTCAATTTGCGATCGTCTTGTTGTTTGGTGTCGGTACTTGGTATCACAATCAACTGGCTTTGAGACTACCTTCGACTGCCTTAAGTAACCTAGGAGATAAAGAAAATATTTGCTACAAAAAAAACTTTTTCCTTGTAAGGGAACGTCGGGTAGCCCCGGACGGTGGCGGGTAACAGCGGACTTATAAATTTCTAAGAAACCAATCATGTTGCACAGGTAAAACTTTATTTTAAATGTGCGCCCTCTAGATTAAAAACAAGTCTAGCGAAAAAACAAAAAGGTAAAGGCACTAAAAAGACGTTGAAGGCAAAGAAAAATATTCAAAGTCTTTCCGAAAAGAGACCGAATGTATCATATGTAGAGAAACTTGAAGAAGACTGGGTTCAGTGCTATGAATGCAAAGACTGGGCCCATGAAAATTGTGTTTATATAGATTCTTCAGATATTCATTATTATTGTGATGTTTATAAGGCCACCATTGATTGCTATGTCCGGGGCTACCCGCCATCTTTGAGTTGCAAATAGTTAAGGATAAAGTATTTTTAATATATTTCGTTAAAAAATTTTGTTATGATTACTAATTTTTAATTAAAGTGTTTCAAAAAGTTCCTAGTTTGATTTTGAGATTAGAATAAAGACAAAAAATTTGTTTACTGTATTTTTATTTGCAATTCATTTAAGTGTCCTGGGCTATCCGACCTTTCCCTACTTTATTACTTAGGTTATTTGTCATGCTGATATTAAATTCGCCATCTAGATACTGATATGGGTGATAAACTATTATGCAACATATAAATCAAAAGTATGTAGCCATGCCTTCCTACAGAACAACTCATTGTTGAAGACACGTTGCTCAGAAATCCTACCTTTTCTGCTGCTAGTGCCTGAAGCTGTACGAGGTATGTTCAAAACATACTCATAATAGCATTATTTAAAAGAAATACAAAGTTTACAGATTTTTAAAATTTTTATTTGCCGTTTCTTTCTAAAGCCATACACTTAGTCCAACTCTGTTTTCACTGCTCAAAACATTTTTTAAAGTCAGGTCTTGAGATACTAAATGCTCCTTTGTCAAATTTTGTTGAATCTCCAAAATATCTTGAAAACCGTTTTCTTTCGAGTAGAACTTAATGAGGTCTGATAAATAGTTAGGTATTGGATTTATAAAATGCGGTGTTTGGCAAAAACCTGCAACAATACGTGGCCAGGTACCGCGTAACCATGTAGTTGTTTTCGACTGAACTAAAATAAAAGTCATTAATTTGCTCAGCTGTGCCTACAACTTCGACACTATCTTTAGTTTTTTCACTCTGAATACTTCCACGATCATCTTTGAAGCGTTTATACCACCTATAAACGTGTACAAGACATCATCATAAACTTTCTGTAACTTCAAGTGTGCCTATACAAATTTTATCAATTTTTGACAAAATCTGGTGAAAATTTGTTGGTTAGCTTTTTTTGACATGGTAAATGCAACAAACACGTGTAACAAAAAATTAGTGCAGTAAAACAACTCAACAAGCGCTGAAGTCACATCAAAGTCAACCTGTACTGATTATTCTAGATACATTTTGATCATACTTCCTCAAAATCCTTCTTAATAGCACAATCTGTTTGAACTTATCAAGATTCGACAAAAAATCACGCTTTGTTCCACCAAGAACATTTGGTGCCGGTCACTGTATATTTGTACTCAAAGACATATTAGCCTTTCGGGTAATGAAAAGTCGATTGAGAAACCAAACTCCATCTGCTGATATTAACGCATGTGCAGGACGTAGAAGAAAAAGCAAATGGCGTTGAAACAACTAGGACATATCAAAGAGTTTGCAAATAAAAACTACAATGCTGCTTACACATCGGAAATAACAGTACATACCCGCTGGAAATTGATTTACTTTCTTGTTTCCACGAATATAAAATATCAAACTGATTGTATAGGACAGATGTAACCGGAAATGTTACGATTCATGAAGAACTCTTCCAAAATTCACAATTATTTCTTCGTATTAGCGTTGCGATTAAAAAATCTAGTTGTGTATTTTTGCTTAACTCTAATCTGTGTTAGCAAAGGCAGATCCATAATAAATTATGAGGGTGACATAAAACAAGAAAGGTTTACCTTCTAGAAACCTTTTTTCTGCAAATAATGACTGCGTAACCATGGCCAATGATTCCAAACAATGAAGCTATCAACATACATAATTCCCTAACTGAAGGCTTTAAGGAAGCACATCCTATTACAGCAAAAATATAAAAATTCAAATTGCAAAATTAAAACCGAAATAGTTTACCATGAAATATCTATAAACTTGCAATCTTCTTCCGGATAAGTAAAAAAGTAAATCAATGAGAAATTTTGTGCAAGCAATTAATTATTGTTTTACTGATTAAATAAAAGATGACTTTACACTTTACAAATACAAATGAGTTTTTTTCTTATTGCTGGATTCAAAATTGCTTATCAGGTTTCTCGAGAAACTATTCTTTGGATGACTACACACTTACTTGACAAAACATGAATCGGAAAAGAATATTTTAAAATTTGTTATTATTTTCAAAGATGATTTTTAAGAGGACCCTCCCAAAAAGATTTACTTAAAAATTATGTAAAAATTCAATATGAAATATCTGGAAAATTTAATTTCGCTTGAGCTTGGTTGTCAAGACAGCCGAAGACCTTAAAACATTTTCCTATGTATAAAACTTCGTTTTGGTTGAGTTTTTGCGTGTTTCATCTTTTTGTAGTTTCCTTATTAATAAGGAATAGTAAGTATTTAGTCGTTAGCAATAAAACTGCAAACTAAAAACAAATAAAAATTTAATTATCAAACCGGTCTTTGTATACAATTACAAGAAATATACTATTACTAAAAAACAACTCAAATAAGAATTAATAAATTTATTTTAAAGATACAAGCGTAGAACATTATTTCTTGTTTGTTAGCAATGATATAATTAATGGCTCCTGCTATTTTTAATACCTACACCTCATTATGTATTGACTTAACTTAGAATTAAATTACCTTTAAGGAATCTTCCAGCAATAAAACTATACTAATTACAATAAGAGAAATCAATATTTTAAATATTTTTGTTCACTCGTCAACAAGATAGTAGAATAAGTTTTTTATAATTTATTATAATAAGTGCGTACAGGAATTAATCGATTGTTACTAAATATTAAAGCACTATTCTTTATACTATTAAATCTTCAAATATTTTTTATTGCAGTAGCATTAGTCACTCATTGAATTAATAGGATTATGTAAATATATTCACAATGTGTCAAGAATGAGATCGTAAAAAACCTTCTGGAATAATTTTGTAATTACATTAAGCTAAAGAGTGGCCGGTCTTCAAAGAGATGATTATTACATAACCTGTGCACCTTGAACTTGATGTATGTATTTCAAAAGTACAAAAGCCTGTTCCTTGGCTAAAACGTGACCATTCAACTTGTGTATATAAGTGAGCACAATTTTTAGTATAAATCAGTTGAATTGATTCCACAGCTATAACAACAATAATACAATCAAAATGAAAGCATTCCTCGCACTTTGTGTTTTGGCTACTGTTGCCTTCGTTCAGGTAAGTGATTAGTTTATTCGATGTAAATTTAAATTTACCTTATTAAAATTAGGTATTATTGGATAAAATTTAATGTTTATAAAATAAAATGATAGACTTATATTTTCTGCAATAACCTGAGAATTTAATTTTTATAGGCCCAACAATTAACTGCAGAACAATCCGCCAAACTTAAAGAACATGTTAAAATCTGCATTGAGAGCAGCAAAGTAGACAAACAACTTGTGATCGACGCTCGCGCCGGCAAGTTTGCAGAGACTCCTGAATTGTATGAATTCTTTACTTGTGTATTCAAACGCGTTGGTTTCTTGGATGATAACGAAAAACTTCAAGAAGACGTAATTCGAGCCAAAGCTCCTGCTGGTCTTAGCAAAGAAGTTCTCGATAAAGGAATTCAAACCTGCGCTAAAGCCCAAGATGCAGGTGCAGGAAAAGTCGCTTTCGCAGCCTACAAATGTTTCAAAACCGAATCAGAGGTGAAAATTGAAATCATTGAAGCTTAATAGATTTTATTAGTATATCCATTACTAGATTTGTTCCTTTACGTTATTTTAATCAGAATTTTAATTGATGTCTTTCATACATATAAGCCATGTAAAAAACAATGTAAAGTATTTTTTAACCAAAAGATTAATATTAGTTAAAGAAATTAATGAACTGTACAAAGATTGTTAAATATAATTTTTCTTCACAAATATATTTTTTTTTATTTTCAACAAGTGTAGTGCATTTTCTTCAAATGAAGCTTGAGATAAACTGAAATTACTTTGTTGCTCTTCTATAAACATTTTGTAGTAAAAGTGCAGTAAGATTACATAATAAAAAATAATTTTCTTATACAATTGTTGTACCTATAAACTCTTTAAGCCATAAAGATAAACAAAATCAAAATCAGTTCTTTTGCAAAAAAGTTGTCGACTTTTGCAATAACAAAAATTAAAACACTGGAAAATTTTGTACTGAAAATTTTATTTTTTTGGAAATTTTTTTTCGTTTTGCTTACCTAACAAGATATTACTGATGTAAAAATATGCTAAAGATAAAAATAGAAATGAGACTTGTCCGTTAGCTCAGTAGCAAATATTATTTTGGAGAACGACAAGAAAAATTAGAATCAAGGAAAATTCAGAAGTAATTATAAGAAGTTTCCAAGATAAGGACATTTACATTAAGCTAATTACACTGATTAACAAATTAAAGCTTTTTTCTAGTTTCTAGTTACAAATCGGTGATCTTGAATCATTTGTTCATGCTGAATCCAAATCTGCTTTTGGTTTTTCCCTAGAACGTATAGTTTCCTAGACAAACATTATTCTGTTCCGAAATAAAAAGCTAAAGTAATTAGATGCATTTTATATTACAAAATGTACATAAAACGCATTAAAATATTCTATTTGACAGTTTTCTTTTGTGTAATGATGTACTAGGGTCTTCTCTAATCAGTAACCAACAGTAATCACCCAACATGTTTGAATTCCATCTTCTCCAGTACCGGTTTTCCAACGTTGAAAGGTCTTGATGGAAACGCTCCTTATGCTCATCACTTACAGCTCCCAAATTGTCTGGGGAAAAAGTCCAAATCGGAATGTAAGTATGGCATTTTTAGCGACATTACATCCCATTTTACGGTAAGCTGTCAACATTTCATCGACGAAGTTATTGAAATTTTCCGCTTTGTTATTGCCCAGAAAGCCCTTTACAACAGATTTGAAACAATTCCACGCCACCTTTTCTTTTCCTTTTAGAACCGCATCGAAACCGCTGTTGTTTATCAATTGCCGAATTTGGGACCCACAGATATGCCCTCCTTTATCTTAAGCTTATCAGCTTCAACTTTATATGCAAAGGAAGCAAATAAATTCTGTTTCTATCCACAAGACTTTCATGTAAAATATTTTTTCTCCCACAACTGTCTGCCTACTTAGTCAACATTTCACAATATAATGCTGCGATTTAGTACAACTGTCCCACTTGCACAAAAAGCTACTGTATTTTGTAAATCCCAGTTGCGTTCCTTCGACAAAGCTATAACTTTCAGTCTTCACAAATTTTCCACTCGTATCGTTTATAGCCCACACTCGTTAAAAAGCATTTCATAGTTTCATAAGCCTCCTTTAGGTGAACTGAATATGCAATGGGAACTGAAGGCAATGCATTGCCATTATTCAATAGGACTGCTTTCAAACTAAATTTAGATGCATCAATAAACAGTCGCCATTCTTCTGGTTTCTGTTTACATCCAAGGGTTTCCATCAAACAGTCAACATCACTGCAGTAGGTAAGATTGTCGTCCAGAAAATAAAACTTAGAAAACTTCTTTTTGCGGTTACGTAAATGACCAATTTTAGTACTGTGTTCCAATAAATTCCAACTTTTCAATCGGGAGCCAAGCAACTCGGCTTTGCTTTTGCTTAAGTTCAAACCACGAACTAAATTGTTTAGTTGTGCTTGTGTGATCAAATGTCGCTCAGTGGGATCTGGAGGAATAAACTCTGAATCATTGCTAAAAACAATGTCGACATTTTCTTCATCTGATCCTTCCAATGTTTCTGGTGGCACAGGAACTTGAAGATCAATACAATGGCCAACGTGTCTTATCGCCGATGTTAAATTAGGATACACGACAGATTTTTTATTTTTTGCAGAGAAGCTTGCTATCTTTGTTATGCAGAAGTAACAATCGGTTAGATGATTGGTGTCCGGAACGTTCACACATTTACGTGACATAATTAATGTTTCTATAGTTATCACTCACAACACACGAAATTTTCTATGTTAAGCAGTAATAATGCAACTTTATATAACTTTACTTGCTCCACAAAACAGTACTAACACTGAACAGGTTCATACATAAATGTCTGATAAGACAGCCCTATTAGATATTCTTTGTAAACTAGTGTTTTTGGGAGCGGTTTTAAAGAGTTACCTTTCTTACATTTTTCAAAAGTAATAAAGAGTATTATGTCTCTGTAAAAAAAGAAAATGTTACTGCACAGAGTCTTCTGTACTAAAAACACTGACTCAAAATGAAATGTGAAAGTTCTGAAATGAGATTTCTCAACGAAACTCGGTAATATCTGACCAAAATTAGCTACTTATCAAGAGATTTCGCTAGGTTGGGTCAATTAAGCATTTTTCTGAGTTCAATTTTACTGTATGAGGTATAGTAGCATCTCAAGTCAAAAAATAACTCCGTTGAGCATATCAATTCAAACTACTTACACCTTGGGTTTCAGAAATAATTTCAATGTACAATATCAAAACGGTACAAATTTTCTGTGATCAAGCGTTTACGGACCGATGATAGGTGCTCTAATTTTAGAATCTACCAGTCTATTCACTTTTTCAAATTTGATCCAATTCTGATTCATGAACGTTCGGTAGTAAGAGCAGTTTTTGAAGCTATCGAGATGACACCAAGATCTTCCACTCTACTACAGAACCAGTAAAACGGGTATTTTACCTTTCAAAATTTAGTAGCTAGAAGTTACAGAAAATTAGCTTAATTCAATTGTAAGAATTTTCTTTTTGATACAGATTTGTAAATAGAAGACCGTCATACGTCTTTACCATGCAAGAGTTTTTCGGTGAAAAACGAACGACGATTTTGTAAAAATAGCAAAAAATACCTCGACGAAGTTCGAATATATATCAGATAGAAAAATCTAAACAAGATTAGTTTAAGTAGGTGCAGTTCGAGCCTTATGCATTTTTTCGGCATATCTCCGGAACAAAACGATCTATTGAAATGGGACTTCTTCATCACGAATGATGCTTAATGACTCAACTAATGAGCCACATGCAAAGCGTATCGATTTGCATGTACATACGTCCGTTTAAGTTTTTAGGTTGAAGACTATTCCTATGGTAGAATACATTATCGGATTCTATATTATTTCTCAATAGGTTAAGAATGACTGTCACGAGTAATTTTTGTTTTTAACCTTTAAACAATTTAGCTTATGCAGAAAATTTTGTCGCAGAAAGTATTTACTATACCAAGTAACATATAAATTAGGTCTTGGTGTTTCAGGTGTCGGTGCCATCTTTTTCCTCACAAGAAGTGTTGAAGATACCATTTTTAAGCTTAAAAAACAGCCGATAGTCACAGAAACGTTTTCTCTTATCAGCAGTACCAAAAGGAGATATTGCAAATGACAATCAATTTGACTCACTCTGCAGAATAAATGGAGAAATGCAAGTTTTTCAATGAAATAAGGTTCTTCTTATGAAGAATGTTTTATTCTATTGCCATAATTGAGAAGTATCCAAACATTTCCTTCAGGTCTATTTTTAAGAGAAATAGATTTTTTGTAAAGAAATTCTAGTACCAATCCAAACACAATTACTACCAGAAACTGAAAGATTATTGGAGCTAATAGCTTCTAACTGTAATTTCAAGTGTAATATTCGTGACGTGGGTAACGAATCTGTTTTATTTGCGCGCCACTGTGTTCCGACTGCCAAGATATATTCTGTAGTAATATACTAGATATTAGGTATGATATCATTGAAATTTTAACATTAAGTTAATTTTTTAATTAAAGTTTTCTTTTCCTTGTAACAACTTTGCCTCCTTAAGAATTTTTGCGCCTTCAGTCAGGAACTTTTGGTACCATGTACTATTCATACTCAAATTCCCAGTCTGTTCAGATTTGTTTCCGAAAAAATCCTAAACTTCCTAGATTAATAGATAACTGTTTTATCCTAAGACTTAGGTACTTATCGGATAATTGAAAGAGGATCTAAAAAGAACACTTAGTTACTATGTATAAATCCCTAAAATTGATTTAGTTGGTTTTTCAACTTGTGTCGTAAAGAAAAGACACAAAAACCAAAATGGAGTTAACTTTATTAAAGCAGGCTTTTGACAAATATCAAGTTACGTTTACGTTTATAGCATGAAACCAAAAGTCTTAAAATTAACTTTCAAGAGGTGTAGTATGAAGTATATGTAAAAATTCAAAATAAAATTGGCACACAAATGTTATGCACTGAGTAGTCTGACAAATCTGGAATATCTACGTAAAAAGAAATTGAAGATGATGTCGAAATTTTCAAACTGATTTGCTTGTCCATGGAGTATGTGGAGCTAACAAAAGGATGACACAGTAAGTCTGTTGCCGATCTCGATGTGATTTTTACTGGCGATTCTACATCGAAAATAAGTCGACACATATTTTTCCGTTCATCTAAATAGGCACTCCTGGCCTCGCAAAAAAATATTATAGGTCAGAAAATAGTTGAAATTGGCTTTCACTGTGTCATCTCTTTGAAAGCTAAATTTTGTTTTCGTGTTATGCCTCATGTGTTGCTTATTTATATCATAACAGATAGGCGTGTAAAGATACAATGTGCACTATGTACGCATAGAATTTGAGAGATGATATAGATATTTTCTTGTTGATATCTAAATAGTAGCTTTTAACACTATCAAAATTTAATAATGATAATAATAATAGCAATATATGTATGTTCGTTTAGCAAAGCTATTACAGATACACAAAAGATTACAAACTGTTTAAAAACCGAACTTTTGGTAATGAGATATCCTATCCTTTTACTACACATGATGATACAATTACATTCTAAATGTAGTATCGTCTTCCTCTTTTAGCCTTCTTGTATCCAATCCAGAAGTCGACATAGGCCTCCTTTTTAGACTTTCAGTTGTTTCCATTCTGTGCTTCCCTTATCCAGTTTAATCCTGCAACTTTCTTTAGGTTATTATTCCACCTTGTTTGCGATCTTCCTCGGTTTTTTTCCCAAGTATGGTCTTTATTTAATAATCTTTGTACTCCAGCTGTTGTCATCTCGCTTTGCTACGTGACTTTGGTTTCTATTTTGTGATTGTTTCTATTATATTTTCACTTTCGTTTTGCCTCTTATCTTGTAGAGATATACCTATCAACACCCGTCTTCTTGCTCTTTGTATCACTTTAAGTCTAGCTTTTATTCCCTTTGTTAGTACCTATGTTTAGGCTGCATATGTAACACATTTATTAAAAACCTTACATCGCAAATGTATTGATATTTTTTGTTTTTTAGTACATGAGCTAATTTTGCAAAGGCAGCTCACCTCAGTCTTCTTGTTTCTATTTATTTTGTTTTATTTGGCTTGCTTAACCTTATAAGTTTTCTAGCTGTAGTCCATCTTAAAGTACTCTACACATAACTTTGGTCTTATTAGTATTTGTTCTCAATCCTATTTGTTGTGCTTCTTCTTCTATTTCTAGGATCATTTGCTTTAGATCTTTATTGTTATTTTTAGTGATCACTACATCATCCGCAAATCTAAGGTTAGTCTTTTGTTTTCCGTTTATTTCTATGCACTTGTTGTTTCAGTTGAGTTTTCTAAATATTCCTTCTAAGGCTAGGGTAAACAGTTTGGGTGATATTGTTTCCCCTCATCTTACACCTCTTTCTATGCGTATATTGTTTGAGTCTGTATGTAGCCTACTAATTGATATTGCGTTCTGATGGATGTTTCTAGTATTTTTGAATATCGATGATTTATCTATTCTTGCTTTTTTTTAGTTTCTCTTTGAGTGCCCAGTATTGAACCAAATTAAGCCTTTTGGAAATCTATGAATGCCATTCTTAGCGGTAGATTGTATTCATTTTCCTGTTCTACTAATAGTTGATAGTAAGTAAACGGTCGTATGTGGTGAATTCTTTTTTAAACCTTGCCTATTCAACTGGTTGATAATTGTCGAGTTTTGTCGTTGCTGTGTTACAGATTATTCTAGTAAATAGCTGGGAAAACTGGGAGAGAAGACTTATGAAGCGATAATTTTGGAAGTTGGTGTTTTTTGAAAAATAGCACTGTTATTGCTTTATTCGAGTCTCCTGGTATTGTTTCTTCTTGGGGCCGTAAGTTGTATGATATTTTCAATTGTTGAAGTACTATTTCTTCTCCTTCTTTTATCATTTCAGTTATAACGTTATCCCCACCTGGTAGCTTATTATTTTTCATTTGGGATAGATCATATTGTATTTCGTCTATAGTGATGTCTAGGATTTTTTTTGATCCCACATCTAATACTTTTTCTATTTGGTTGCTTTATCTTTGTTTCTGTAATGTAGTACACTGAGTACAATATTTTATTTCAGAAATTAAATTGTACATACCAAGTCCTTTGCAAAAGATAACATTGTGTAGTCTTCAACATATAACCCAGAACGATTTCTAGTATTTTCTAACTGTATAATACGAGGGTGGTCTAAAAAGTTTCCGACCTAACAAAGATACAAGACATTTTTTCTAAAAATTTTTTTTTATTTTTCAATATAGTCTCCTTGTAACTCTACACACTTCTCCCAGCGATGCTCCCATCTTTGTAACCCGTCCAAATAATACTCGGCATTTTTCTCTGCAAAATAATTGTTCACGAAGGTGATTGCCTCTTCATTTGACGAAAGTCTTTGTCCTCCGAGCGCAATTTTTAGATGAGGGAACAAAAAGAAGTCGCTTGGGGCTAGATCTGGTGAGTAAGGCGGATGGTCAAGC